>MDKI01166963.1:0-18799 GCA_005239505.1 Nicotiana paniculata
TGCTGCGACAGTTAGTCGTGTGGGACTTAACCTTTCCAACTTTATTTCGCCTTTATTGGCTTTCACTTCTGACTTTTCTTCCAATTGTAACTTTAAGTCAGTTGGAATACTTCGGCTTTTCAAACCTAGCGAAGATGGTTAGCCACGCGGGGATCAACCTTTCAACTTCATTCGCCTTTATAGGCACTTCAATTTGATTTTCTCCTTTCAAGGTTTTGAGTTTGAATCATCGGCCAGTGTGGCCAGTCGGGATCGACTCGATGCCCCCTGACAAGGCTGGGCGCCTTTTGCATATTGACCCGCGTCAAACGAGAGCCCTGTAAATCAGTCTTGACATCTTTTCTTTGCCTTAGTTTCGGGACAGAGTTAGACCGAAAGGGATTCAAAAGAAAAATAAACGACAGAATGGACAACGAATTTAAACAAGAGGCGTTCCTTTTCGGGGAAAGGAAGGAAGGACTTATCTGGAGTGCATGCGGACTTCAATGAACATGACATGCCCTTTGGACTGGAATCCTGATCCGTGTAAACCGTCCGACTCTCAGAAATTCATCACAACTATTACCTCGAGATTGAGAGACCTTGCCCCAGACTGTGTCCATGTCAGTGACCCATTATCCTTTTCAGTCAGTGGCGCCCTTTGCGGTTTTTCACCAACTAACCTCTCTCATTTCTCTTCTCACCATCGCCTTATGGTGCTCTTTTCGAGTTTTCACTAACAAGACTCTCTCATTTTTAATTTCTCTGCTTACCGTCGCCTCACGGTGACGGTGTGGGTTTTCACCGATAAGACTCTCATTTTGTTTCTCTCATTTTCTTGTACCAGATTCGACAATGTATCCTCCAACTTTAAGCATGTTTACCAATTGATCGGAAGGACTTGAACAGGGTTTTGGTGAGAAGAACTTGTATTGAGTTACAACTTTGGAACCTCTTCGGCGAAATTATCACCAAACGTATTATAATATCTGCCCCAGCTAAAACTCTTGGGGAAAATGTGGATTTTTATTTTGGCATGACTGAACCCCAGGGAGAGGCTGCCTACATATCCTTTCAGAATCAAGTCGAACGTAGTTTAGGGAACTTTTTTTTTTTGGGTTTTTGTTGATTTTTTTTCCTTTTTTTTTTGGTTTCATCATTTTTTGTTTCTTTTTTTTTTCAACATCTTTTTTTTTGTTTTCCAATAACACATTCGGGTTCCAAAGAGGGTAATCAAAGAAGAGTAACCGGCTCAAAGGTTTGCAAAAGGATTAATGGTGTTTGGGTAGCGAGAATGAAAGCCTTCCTCATCCCAACTGGAGAACATTTGAAAATATATATGGAGGATCAAACATAGTACCTTTTGCGGCATCTGCATTGACATCTGTTTTGGGGTCATTTCCTTTGATGTCCCCCAGTTATATCGCTCCTTTTGGTAGCAATTTCCTTATGATGTATGGACCTTTCTAGTTTGGGGCAAATTTTCCTTTCTCTTCTTCGTGGTGCGGGAGGATACGTCTTAAAATGAGTTGCCCTACTTCGAAGTTCCTAGGTCGCACTTTCTTGTTGTAAGCGCGGGCCATTCTTTACTGGTAAAATTGTTCGTGGCACACTGCGGCCATTCTTTTCTCATCAATCAGAGTTAATTGCTCCAGTCGGGTCTTGACCCACTCATTTTCCTCAATTTCTGCTTCGACAATAATTCGAAGGGAAGGAATTTCGACTTTTGCGGGTATTACGGCTTCAGTGCCATAAACCAATAGGTAAGGGGTAGCTCCAACCGATGTGCGCACGGTCGTGCGATATCCCAACAATGCAAAAGGCAGCTTTTCATGCCATTGCCTGTATGTTTGAATCATTTTCCTAAGAATTTTCTTGATGTTTTTGTTTGCTGCTTCAACGGCGCCATTGGCTTTGGGCCAGTAAGGGGTCGAGTTGCGGTGTGTTATCTGGAACTGTTCACATACCTCCCTCATCAAGTTACTATTTAGATTTGCGGCATTGTCGGTAATGATAGGTTTTGGGATACCAAAACGACAGATGATATTAGCATGCACAAAATCCACCACCACTTTCTTAGTGACAGCTTTGAACGTGAGAGCCTCGACCCATTTTGTGAAATAGTCACTCGCAACCAAAATGAATCTGTGCCCGTTTGAGGCCCTTGGCTCGATTGGCCCAATGACATCCATTCCCCAGGCAACAAATAGCCAGGTGCCGACATAGGATGCAGTTATGATGGTGGTGCATGGATTAGGTCGCCATGTATTTGATACTTATGGAACTTCCGGACGAAACCGAAACAATCTTTCTCCATGGTCATCCAATAACATCCAGCCCGCAAGATTTTCTTTGCGAAGACGTACCCATTCATGTGGGGAACGCATACTCCTGAATGGACCTCGCCCATGATCATTTTGGCTTCTTTGGCGTCTACACATCTTAACAGATTTAGATCGGGAGTCCTTTTATACTGTACTTCCCCACTTAGGAAGAAACTGTTGGCGAGCCTTCAGATGGTTCTCTTTTTGTCTCCGTTGGCCTGATCGGGATATTCTATTATCTTCAAAAATATTTTAATATCATGATACCATGATTGGACATCGGGTTCTACTTCGACCGTGTTGCAATAACCATGTCTTTCCTTAATTTGGATCTCCAATGGGTCTATGCGAACATTACATGGATAGGGCAGCATTGCAGCTAGGGTGGCCAGCGCATCGGCTAACTCATTATGGCACCAAGGAATATATCTGAACTCGACGGCTTTGAATCGCTTGCTAAGATTCTCCACATGCTGTCTGTAGGGAAGGAGTTTAACATCTCGAGTGTCCCACTCTCCCTAAGCCTGCTTAATGATCAAATCGGAGTCCCCCATGATCAACAACTCTTCTACATCCATGTCAATGGCCATGTTCATGCCCATTATACAAGCTTCATATTCAATAGTATTGTTTGTGCAGAAGAAATGGAGGCGGGCCGTGGCTGGGTAGTGTTGTCCTGTGGGTGAAATCAAGATCGCCCCTATCCCTATACCTTTTGCATTGGCTGCTCCGTCGAAGAACATTTTCCAGGTGTCAGTGTCTTCCGACATTATTTCGACGGAGTTGATTTCTTCATCCGGAAAATAAGTGCTCAAGGGTTGGTATTCATCATCAATCGGATTTTCAGCTAGATGATCAGCCAATGCTTGAGCTTTCATAGTTGCGCGAGTGACATAGACAATATCGAATTCTGTGAGCAAGATTTGCCATTTTGCTAATCTCCCGGTGGGCATTGGCTTTTGGAATATGTACTTCAAAGGATCCAGCCTCGTGATGAGGTAGGTGGTATAAGCCAATAAATAATGTCGAAGCTTCTGAGCAACCCAAGTTAAAGCGCAGCAAGTTCTTTCTAATTGAGAATACTTGGCCTCGTAGCTTGTGAACTTCTTACTTAAATAATAAATGGCCTGCTCTTTCATCCCGGTTGCATCGTGTTGCCCGAGAACACACCCAAAGGAATTTTCTAGCACCGTCAGGTATAGGAACAGAGGTCTCCCTGGTTCTGGTGGGACTAACACTGGAGGATTTGACAGATATTTTTTGATCTTGTCAAAAGTGCCCTAGCACTCGTCTGTCCATTTGATGGCTGCATCTTTTTTCAACAGTTTGAATATAGGTTCGCATGTGGAGGTCAACTGAGCGATGAACCTGCTGATGTAATTCAACCTACCCAACAGACTCATGACTTCCTTCTTTGTTCTTGGGGGTGGGAGATCCCGAATAGATTTTATCTTTGTTGGGTCTAGCTTAATGCCCCGTCGACTGACTATAACTCCCAGTAACTTTACGGATGGAACTCCGAAAGCGCATTTGGCTGGGTTTAATTTCAAATCATATCTGTGCAGGCGTTTGAAGAATTTCCTCAAATGCTGCACATGGTCACTTTGGGTTCTGGACTTAATGATCACATCATCCACGTACACCTCAATCTCCTGATGCATCATGTCGTGAAATATGGCGGTCATGACCCTCATATAAGTTTCCCTAGCGTTCTTTAAACCAAATGGCATGACCCGGTAACAGTATGTTCCCCAGGGTGTAGTGAAGGATATCTTTTCTGTATCCTCTTCATCCATCAACACCTGGTGATATCCGGCATAGCAATCGACAAAATACTGTACCTCATGTTTGGCACAATTGTCAACTAGGATATGTATGTTTGGTAGTGGAAAATTATCTTTGGAACTTGCTTTATTCAGATCTCGGTAGTCGACACGTACTCGGACCTTTCCGTCCTTTTTAGGCACCGGAACCACTTTGGCCAGCCAGGTGGTGTATTGGACCACTCAGATTACTCCAACCTTTAGTTGTTTAGTGACCTCTTCTTCGATCTTGTCACTCATGTCTGTTATAAATTTCCTCTGCTTTTGTTCGACAGGTGGATGACCGGGGTAGGTTGGCAATTTGTGTACCACCAAGTACATACTTAGTCCGGGCATGTCGTCGTAGGACCAAACAAACACGTCTTTGAATTCAAATAGGATTTAAATCAAGGCGTCTCTAGTCTTTTCATCCGTGTGGACGCTTATCATGGTTTCTCGAATCTCTTCTTCATTGCCCAAGTTAACGGGTTCCGTTTCATTTAAGTTTGGCTTAGGCTTATTCTCGAACTGTTCCAATTCTCGATTTATTTCCCTAAAAGCCTCTTCTTCGTCATATTCCGGTTCTTGATTCATTATTTCGAGGTTAGACGGTGTATTAAGATCAGAGCATGAAGTCCGCAAGCATGTCATGTTTTTTAAAGCCGCATTATTAGGACTGAAAAATAAGAAAAGTAAATAAAAATCAGAAAGAATAATAGACGATGAACTTTTGATTTCATTTCATTGAGTTTGAACATAGGAGGTTTACATCGGAATTTAAAGGCAAGAATTTTAAAACACTTGAGTTACACCCTGAAATAACTCATAGTGCAGAAAGGATGGCAAAAGCTGAACTACCGGGACTCCCGCCTGACGGGGAATGGAGTAGCCTTCCAGTTTTGCAACTTGGCGTCAGGTCCCATATACTGCACTTCGGCAGTGCTGGAGCCTTCTCCTGGTTGGACCATATGGGCCTCATACAACATCTGCCTCATTGCTCCGCATATTTCTTCTATTTCTTCGGCCGTGAAAGCCTCTTCCTCTTCCTCCACGTATTTTGGCTTGACAAATTATGCGGTGATATGTGGGATTGGCTGAGGCAATACCCAACCATTTTCTTACGTTGGTCAGCCCATTTTTCATCGTTGGGAGTAGCTTGAAACCCTATGCCAAAAAAGTTTTTATTGGTAGGAAAAGTGACGAGTTCTTTAATGCCTTGCAAGGACACCCCGAGCCCTTTTCCAGTTGTGTACCCATGTTTAATAATTGACGCGTTTAATAGGAAGGGTTGAGGGCACGGGGTTCCTTCCTCATGCTGGTCCGCAACTACAATCTCGAAAGCCTGGTAGACTATGTGCTCGCTGCCCTCTCTTGCTTCCAGGCATGGGGCTGATCGGTCCCTGTAAATAGACTGCTCGTCTTCCCCATGGACCACGATTTCCTGGTCCTCATATTCGAACTTAACCATCTGGTGGAGAGTAGATGGAACTGCCCCTGCCGCATGGATCCAAGTACTTCCCAGGAGATAATTGTAGGAAGCATCCATATCCATGACCTGAAATGTCACTTCAAAATCTACAGGGCCGATTGTCAAGACCAAATCAATCTCCCTGATCGTGTCTCTCCTGATACCATCGAATGCACGGACGCACACATTGTTGGGCCTGATTCTCTCAGTCCCTATCTCCATTATTTGTAGGGTCGATAGAGGGAAAATATTAACCCCAGACCCACCGTCCATCATAACCCTTTTCACATAGTAACCTTCACATTTAACAGTTAGGTAGAGAGCTTTGTTGTGGGTAGCCCCTTCCGGGGGCAAGTTATTCTTGCTAAATGAGAACAGGTTGACTTCAAAAAATTGTTCTGTCATTCTTTCCATTTGCTCAACTGTGGTGTTGACCGGAACGTATGCTTCGTTAAGGGTTTTGATCAAGATTTTCTGATGCTCGTTTGAATTTACCAGCAAGGATAGAAGTGAGACTTGAGTGGGGGACTTTCTGAGCTCCTCGATTATGGCGTATTCAGCGGTTTTCATATCCTTGAAGAATTCTTCTGCCTCCTTGGCACTGATCGGCCTTTTAGGCGGAAAGCGTTTCAGCTTGCTTTTGTTTAGTTCTTCCAGGTCGAGGTATTTCTCTAATGAGTTTATATCGCCTATTTCCGCAGTAATCTCTTTCCCTTCACCACCATCCTGTTGTAATTCCAGGGGACGGCAGTAGTATTCTTTATGGGAGTTTGGGACACGTGGCTAATAACCACGGGCTCATTCAGCCTTGGTGAAATTATTTGCCCCCGCACCACATACGTCCCTTTCGGCATGTACACTCTTGGGCCATTCATTATTGCCTTGTTGAATTGTAACCTTCTGGGAGGGCTCAACACACTTTGTTCCTTCCTGTGTGCCTTGGGGATGTAAATGACAGCGTCTTTAGAGGGTCCCCTATTTTTTTTAGTCTCATCCTTTGCCGTGACTTGGGGGACGGGGTTACTCTTCTTCATCTCCTTGATTGGTTTGGGTGCCGCCTTGGGTTTTCTTTCCACATCTGCGATGGCGATGATGTCCTTTAGAGCTGGATCGAAATCCTAGTCCTTGCAAATCATGCCGATGACGGGCCCATGATTGTGAGTGGGCAGTGGGTTGTTCGTCACATTTGGAGCTTCTTCGTCCCTTAACACCACTTTCTTTTGTTCTATAAGGCTTTCCACAGCCATTTTGAGGGTCCAACACTCCTCCGTGTCATGCCCTCCTGCTCCGGAATGGTAGGCACAATTGGTTCCCGGCTTGTATGATGCTGATGCTGGGTTTTGCCTAGTCGGAGGTACGGGTTGTAGAAGCCCCATCTGGACTAATTTTGGGAAGAGTCTTGAATACGGCTCCCCGATAGGAGTGAAGTTGGTTTTCCTTGGTGGTTCACGGGGGTAGTTGTTGTACGGGTAGTTTTTGGGAGGGCGTGGATTATATGGAGCTGGGGGAGGATGGTTGTTTCTTGGAGGTGAAGTTCTATTCTGATTGTATTGTTGTTGCAGACTGGGATGTGGTTGAGCATTCATTACCGCATATGGAAGAGGGGGCGTAGCATAAGCTACATCTTGGTGAGGATAGTAATGTTGGGAAGCTTTGGGAAATGGACGTGGGTATTGTCGAGGCTTCCTGACATCGTAAACCATCATGGCCCCTTCTTCTTTCTTTTTTCTGTTGGTTGCACTCCCGGATCTGCTTTGGATGGCCTGGGAGGTTGCTCTTATGGCAGATTGGCTCAGGATACGATAAGGTTTTAGACCATTCTCCACCATTTCTCCTATTTTGATTGCTTCCGCAAATGGTTTGCCCATGGCGGACATCATATTTTGGAAGTAATCAGCTTTCCGTGCTTGTAGAAAGACGCGGACCATTTCAACCTCATCCATCGGAGGTTTGACCCTGGAGGCCTGCTCGCGCCATTTGATGACGTACTCTCTGAAACTCTCTGAGGGTTTCTTTTTGAGATTGGATAGTGAGCTCCTATCGGGAGTGATGTCCACATTGTATTGGAATTACCGGACAAAGTCCCGTGCCAGGTCATCCCATATGTGCCAGCGGGATATATCCTGGTCTATGTACCATTCTGATGCAATTCCCGTCAAGCTTTCTCCAAAATATGCCATGAGAAGTTCCTTTTTCCCACCTGCTCCCCGGAGTTGGTTACAGTACCTTTTCAGATGAGCTATGGGGTCCCCATGTGTGTCATATTTTCGAACTTGGGGGTTTTAAACCCAAGAGGAAAGCGGACGCGCGGGAACATGCACAAATCTGCATAGGAGACGCTTTTCTGCCCGCTCAGCCCCTGTATATTCTTGAGGCTCTGTTCAATACTCTTCATTTTTTGAGTTATTTCTTCGTGCTCGAGGCTTTTCTTATCTTGTCCCAAGGTGACCTCAAGCTGAGGTTGTTGGGGATATGCATTGGGAGTAATATGAGTGGTATCCAGATGGACGGACGGTGTTTGGAATGTGAATGTTGGCGTCTCGAAACTTGGTCCATAGATAGTCGGCGGAGCCGTGGCAGAGATTGGTGGTGCGGTGAAGATATTGGAAGACACACCAGAAAACAGGGCCTGGGGGCGAACCTCAGAAGGTCTTCCGGCACAGTGAGCCGACATAGTTGGATATCCAAACGGCGTGACTGGGTAGCTTATGGGGATGTTGAATGTCCCGTCTGCCCTGGGAATTATCTCTGGGAAACCCGGGATGGTACTGGGTGGTTCCCTACCATTGGACCATGCGTCCCACATTTCTAGCTATGTTCTTTAGTTAACTAGGACTAACAGGTATTATTAGCCTAAACTGACTTAATTGGAACTAATTAACTCAATTACTTAAACTTAGGTTAGTCAATTCAAATCCTTGAACTTAAGTTAATAGTTTCAGTTAATTGTTTAAGACCTAGTTGACTACCTAAGCAGGGACAATTTAGGAAATTCCATCTCATTAACCTCAACTAATCACACAATTAGGCATATAATCAATCAAATAGCGAACCTTATTAGGAATTAACAAATGGCAATCAATAACAAAAACTCAAGACCACGAATCTTTACTTTGACATTTCAAATCATAAACAACAGATGACTTAATCAAATAAAACTCCTAACCATATAGCTATCAGTATTCTGAACAACTATCAATGAACTAGGAAAAACACACAGAGAGGGATCATGGACAGGATTACAAGGATTTCATATTACTAAACTTTTGAAACGACTAAGGCATGCTGTTAATTTGAGATAGAATAATAACGATATTAACCCAAGTAAATCACACAAAATAAACTAGAACAATAATCCTAAACCAAACACACAAGATGATGTTTCATGAGAAGAAAATGATTAAGAATAGGAACAGAATAATAAACACAGGGATACACGAAATGGTCTTGTTAAAACTTATTTGAGACCTAATTTGCATTATTCCCACATCTAGGCAGGTCTGACTAATCTAAACACACCAACAGAATCAGCAAATAGCATGAACAAAGACAAAAGGGAAAACAGTGACTAACCAAAATCGACTAAACTAGGCAGTAATTAATACAATTTGTTTTATTATCGTACATAAATAGTAACGAGAGAAGAGGAATACCCGTTTTTAGAAAAAAAAAATTTGTTTTCTGTTTTTAGCCGGAAATCTTGGGAGTAGCCAGACCTTGGCCGGAGCAGGGTTTGAAAATGAGTCAAACCCTCATGAATAAATTGCTCTAGTCAAGAGCAATTGACTCAAGAAGGTTCGAGCCGTTGGTTGTCTTCAAATCGGCCGATAGGTGAAACTAGGGTTTTTGGGTTCCTAGATCTGAAATTAATGGAGATTGAGTGTATTTTTGAGGAAACTAATAACGGGTCGGGGTTGAGGTGAGGATGAGGGTCATCTGGTTAAAATTTGGGGTCGGTTGGAGAAGCTCCGCCGCCAGTGGCGATTTCCCGCCGGCGGAGGACGGCGGGGGATGGTGACGGTGGAAGTTGGCCGGTCTTTCAGAGAGAGGTGAGAGATGAGTGGGGAGGGGGTATTAGAATTTTAGTTAATGGGGGTTAGGGGGGTTTGGAACAGTTATATACCTCAAAGATCCTTAGTTTAGGACCGTTGGATCAACAGGATCCAATGGTCAGAAGGCTTGGGGGGATGAAACGGGGTCGTTTGGGATGGGTGTGGGGCAGGCCGGGTTTGGGATTTCTTGGGCTGGGGTGTAGAGATGGGTTCTTGGGCCTGGGAAAGTTAGCCCAGGTCCGATTTTGAGCTCAATTCAAACTAATTAATCACTTTAATTAAATTAAAACTTAATAAAATGTGGAAATCAATTATAAATTAGTCTTTGCCTAATTATTTGATAATTTAATTAAAAGTAAAATCAATTAGCTTAAATATCTCCAATCATTTAAAGTTTAAACAATTAATCCTTAAATCTACATTATGCCGAAGGAACATCATTTTTGTTGTTATTTATTTCGATTAATTACAAATAATGAGTTTATAATTTCTTGATAATAGTGGTGCACCTAATTATGCAATTTTAAATAATTTTAAGAAGACGAATTATGAATATGCAAAACAAATGCAAAACAATTCACAATTAATCACTAATTCATGGGCTGGGGTGTAGAGATGGGTTCTTGGGCCTGGGCAAGTTAGCCCAGGTCCGATTTTGAGCTCAATTCAAACTAATTAATCACTTTAATTAAATTAAAACTTAATAAAATGTGGTAATCAATTATAAATTAGTCTTTGCCTAATTAATTAATAAGTTAATTAAAATTAAAATCAATTAGCTTAAACATATCTAATCATTTAAAGTTTAAACAATTAATCCTTAATAGTCCCTGAGGGTGATGGGTAAGAGTTATTTGTTATTTTTGTGTTATTGTTTTGTAAAGTTTTTACTGAGATATTAATATGTTTTTTTTTGTTAAATTTCAGGTTCATCCCGAGTAATAAGACTACGAGGATAATCACCAAAGCCATCAGAAAGCTTTATGATGGCCCTTATGCGACTTGGATTGATTTCCCATTCTCGCTGAAGGAGCAAATTTTTAATCAATTTAAGGTATAAATGTTCTTTTAAGAAATTTAATTATTTATATTTATGATATTTCCATATAATAATTAACTTTTGAAATACAGAGCAAGTGTGTATGGGAATATCGCTATAGCGCGGAAGTGGCTGCAAATTTTCATCACAAAGCTCGCAAGCGGTTGTCGCATACTTTCTCCGAAGTTAGAAAGAAGAACAAGAAGCCTGACTGGTTACTTCAAAATTTGTGGGATGAATTGCAAAGGCAATGGCTTACCGCAAAGTTCTTAGAGAAGAGCGAAAAAGGAAAGAAAGCTCGCGCATCTGAGGAGGGAGGCTCCTTGCACACTGGAGGTGCGATCAGCCTAGGGACAATAAAAAGAAGATTGGAACATAATTGCTTAATTTATTTTAATTTTCAAAGTATATCTATTCTATTTATTAACTAAATTAATTTGTTTTCAGGAAAAGAAGTTGGGGCATCCAATGAACCAAGATGAGCTATTCAAGGAGACACATATTGTGAAGAAGAAGAAGAAGAAAGAGACGGATCACGAAAGGTGGGTCGAGGACCGGGCCTCGACTGTATATGTAAGTTTTCACTTCTCATTAAGTATTTTAATTTACTTTTATATAAATTTTGAAATACTAATTTAATGTAAATTTTCGTATAGGGTCGCTTCAAAACTAATGTGGAGGAATTCATCCGCACTCAGCCACCTAATGAGTGGGGCGAGCCAACCCAACCTTCGGACGAGGATGCTAAAAGAATATGGATGGAGTCTGCTGGTGGTCCAAAATGGGGAAAGGTATACAGGCTTCCTATTAAGAAATTCCATAGCTATAAGTGTGGAATGCAAGGAATAGGGACTTCCTTGCAAGGAGAGTAACTTGATGGGGAGAGCCTCTCCGCTATGCGGGAGACTGTGACAAAGCTCACATCCGAGCTAGAAGCAGCCAAGAAAAGAGAAAAGGTTAGATATGCTCAGTACCTTGGCATGCAAGCTCAGATCATAACTCTCTTATCTACTGGAGCTTTTCCGATTCCCCGGTCTCGTGAGTCATCACCAGAGGCTCGACCTGCACGTGAGCATTCCTCCCGTCCACCCCATGATCGTTCCTCCCGTCCTCCCCGTGGTCGTTCTTCCCGTCCTCCACGAGACCCTTCTCTATACCGTCTTATAGATGAAAGTTCATCAGACGGTGATGATGACGTTGTACAAAACACCCCTTGAATTTCATATACTTTGAACTTGACAAATAGAACCGATTTTGAACTAGTTGTAATAAGCTTTAACTTAGTTTTGTTTGTTTATTTTTTTAGTTCTATTGAACTTTAATTTGTTAGTTTTAATGTATTTTTTGAATTGTGTTGTTGTTGTTGTGTTGTTGTTGTTGTTGTTGCGTTGTTGTTGTTGTTGTTGTTGTTGTTGTTATTGTCATTGTGGAGATTTTGGTATAGAATTGTATTGTATGTATTGAATTGTATTGTTATTTAGGGATTTTGGTATGCTGGCAGGTGGTGTAGCTACCAAAACAGACATTTTATGCCAAAATTATAACCCAGAAAAGCGACCAAAGTTGGTCGCTTTCCTATTAAAATTTTTTTTTCTGGGAATTAGCGACCAACCTTGGTCGCTTATGACTAAAAAAAAATTAAAAAATTAAAAATTAGTGTACCCAGATTTTAAAATTAGCGATCAACCTTGGTCGCTACTCTTAAATATATATATTTAAAAATAATATATATTTTAATTTACCGACCAACGTTGGTCGGTAATTTTTAAATTATAATAATTAATTAAATATCGTAATTTAAATATACCGACCAACTTTGGTCAGTTAATTTAAATTATTATAATAATATAGCGAGCAAAGTTGGTCGGTATTTTGTTTACAATGCACAGTTGGTCCTTTTACCTTAGCGACCAACTTTGGTCGCTAAGGTAAATGACCACCAATATAGCGACCAAGCGTGACGCGTTTTGGTCGGTAATTTGATATAAGCGACCAACGTTAGTCGCTTTTTACCAGATTTCTAGTAGTGTTGTTTAATGTTAGATCTTAAAGAATATAGTAATTTGACTTTTGGAAGCCAACAAATTTGTTTGACCAAAAAGTATGGGACCTTTTGTTAAGCTAATTAAATAAGCAGATAGAAGGTAAATTCTAGCCAAAGATAATTACTTCTAGATCAAAGGTCACAAAAAGGAATAAACTAACATAGCTGAACCTCAAAATAGGTTAAAGTCTCGATTGAGTTCTATAATATAAGAAAATACAACCACTTTAATAACATCAAACAGTAATGGAAAGTAAATGAAGAAAAGGATTCACTCGTTCTATGGCGGAGTGGATCTCCATTTATTTGATAAATGATGAATTACAGATGAGCACAAAGACCCCAAGATCTTTTTCCCTCTTGGTGCAGGACCTGAGGTGATGAACCTTCTTCCCCTGAGGGTGGTATGTGTCGTGCCTATGTTTTTGGATTGAGTCCCCCCTCCCCTTGAATCACGCTTTCTCCTAATATTTATACACAAGACTTTCATTACCCAACGGTCCTTAACTAGTGCGCCTAAGTCCTTTTAATATCTCGTAGAACAATCATTTGTATCATCTAAGTGTCAAACTAGTCGCACATGCCTCCTAAGTAATCGACCTCAACCATAGTTGAGCCGTTTACCGGTGTTTTTCTTCCTACGCGCGACTTCGTCTTGATCGACCCCTGGTATTTATTCCTTAAATAGACTTCTTTTGATCAGATTTTGACCCATACAGTTAGTCCCTCCACCTGTCGGGAGCTCGACGGGCAGACTTTCCCAGTTTGCGAGTTGAGAAATCTGAGCGTCTTGACCGATGAGTGAACCCTTCTTGGCAAGATGACGTTGTGATGTTTTGAGATTCATACCTGACCGTTACGTCAGTTTGAAACGACGTCAACGTGTCATGCGTCATTATGGCGCACGTTCCCCATGCGTTACGTCGTTTCCTGTTCCTTTCCCGTTTTGGAGTTAATGTGGCGGCGTTTGGTTTTCCTGCTCTAGGTGTCAGTGTTCTTATATATAGAGAAGGGATTTTCTCATTTGGGTGTTGTGTTTCCCTATCGTTTGAAAGACCCCAGAGTTTTTCTTCTCCTTCTTCAGATTCTTGCATTCCCCCCTCTCTTCTTTTAAAGTTTTCTGCTCGTGTTACCCTCTTCTCCTTAGAACTTCTCATCTCCGCAACCAAAGAAGAGATGGCTAGTGCATCTTCTAACTTAGATAGAGATGCTGGTGTTGTTGCGTCGGAAACTTAGATACCCTCTCATGAAGAATGGATAGCCATGGCGGAAGATGAGAATTTTCCCACTGTGGATGAAGTAGTCTCACGTTCGGGGAAGACCAGGACAGATTTTAAGAGCTTTCCTGACGACGAGCCCGAACCCGTCATTTCCGAAATGGATGTTGCGCCGCTTACTGCGCTTAAGGATAAATGGAGGATTCCTGACCATGTCGAATTTATTCCCGCAGGCAGCGACATCGTGCAGATACACCGCCCAGGATATTGTGCGTTTTATGCGTACCCATTCGTCATCGGGTACGCACTTCCCCTTCCTTCCCTGGCGGAGGACTTTTGCCGCTACTATGATGTGTTCCCGACCCAGCTCTCTCCGTACATATACAAGCTCTTCCTCATGCTCAACAAGTACGTGGAACTGGCCGGTCAGGGGATTTCTCTCCGTCACTTGCTTCATATCTTCGTTTTGAGTTTTCACAGGGGTACGATGATACATATTCGTCACCGTGGGACCAAGGGCTTGGTGGTGAACATGGATGATAATACCACTCGCCGCTTTTGGGAAAACTTCTTCTATGTGAGAATGGAGCACGTGGTGTCGAATCTTAACGGGTTTCCTGAGAGGTGGAACTACGCCCGTAAGTTTTTCCTCCCAAGTGGTTGCTCGCTGCCCCCTTTCGGTGATCTGATTGTTCTTCTTTTCTCTTTTTTTTTAATATTTTGTAGCCAAGAAGGAACCTCCTCCGCTAGTCGCTGATATCTGTGAGTGGTTGAGCCATGTTTTGCCCCCATACGATGGGGATTCGTAAATGGTCACCGTTCCATGAGAGATTCGGGCACAGACCTTCTGCTAGTGAGTCATCTCGTCTTGCCCTTAACCACTTTTCCCTTTATTCCGTATTTTCTTCCATCCTATTTCCTCTTTGATTAAAGCTTCTCTCCTGGTAGGTCGGAGGTCTACGAGGAGGGCGAGGGCTCCCATTCCTGCTTTCCGTCACTCGAGTCCCTTGATCGGACCTGCACCAATAGCGGCTGCAAGTGAGAGCATTCAGGCCGCTGCTACTTCACAGGTTATGGCCCCGCCCGGACTCAGTCGTCAGGAGGCTACATCCTTGGTGGAAGATTTGCTTCCCGCAGTTAATTTGGCAGATGAATCTTCTCAGGACGATGGCGAAGAGGCTCCATTAAAGAGGCGGAGGATAATGGCTGATGAGGTGCCCGGTATTGAGGGGCCTTCGAGGAGCAATCCCATGCTCGCGACGTCTGAGCCTGACGGTGATGCTAATCTGGGTGTGGATACCGTATGCCCCTTGGGCGTGGAGGTAGTGCACGTCTCGGGCGTGGAGGAGGCTACCGTGGTAGGAGGGCAGAGTTCGGAGGCCGCTGCGATCATTTCGAGCGGTCCATCAACTTCTCAACAGGCCTATGCTTCCTCTTCGGCTGGTGGGAGGGAAAAGGGCGTGGTTATAGAAGACTATTAATCCGGTTCAGATATTGATCCTGAGGACATAAGAATGTTTGAGGCGGGTTTCACCCGAGTTTAGGAGAGAAGGGACGGTTCCTCCCGCGCGATTGAGATTCCTTCGGATTACGACTTTTTGGAGGATACGGTAACCATGGTGCCTCAGTTCTCCCTTCTTTGTTCCTCTACTAAAAGCAGGGCCCTTCAGGAGATCAGCAATGCTGGCCTTTCACGGGGCGTAGCCGGGATGGCTTTGAGGGTGAGTTATTTATTGTTTCTTCATTTTGCGCCTTCCACTTTTGCTGACTTTTCTCTTTTTTTTTAGACTTTTATTTTGGAGACTGAGAGTATCCGCCGCGAGGAGAGACGGGCTGCCTCTTTTCAAAAAATAGTTTCGAAGTATGCCCGGTATCGTGATGAGTGTCGCGAGATGCATGCACGGCTCAGGGCGAGCGGCAATCTTCAGTCCCTTAAGGAGAAGTTGGAGTGGAAGGATGAGGACTTGATGCGGTCCATTGGCAGATGCAGCGAACTCGAGGAGTTTCTTAGGGACAAAGAAGAAGAGCTTGAGGTGGGCAAGGGGGTTGTGGCCGAGTGTGTTGATCTTCAGGCGAAGGTGGTGGCCTTTCGAGCAGAGCTTGAGCCAAGCGCCACTAGAGTCCCTGGGCTAAGTGTCGAGTTGGCAAAGAAGGCAGCTGAGTTGGAAGGGAAGGTGGTTGAACTGGAGAGGATTGAGGGAGATCGAGTGGCGTCCTTGGCGAGGGCAGCGGCACTGGAAGAAACTATCCGCGTTCTCAGGTCTGAACGAGCAACTGAGATTGAAATGGCCATACTGAGGGAGGTGCGGCTCGAGGAGTGGATCGGTGGGATTGAGAGAGATGTCTCGAGCCTCAGCGATCAAGTTGTTTCTCTCGAAGCTAAGAGGGCACATTTGGCTCAGGCTCCTCCTTATGCATTTGCCTCTACTGTCGTTCCTCGCCATTTGTACAAGATGTGGATCCACGCTGAGGCTTAGCGAGAGATATATATAAAGGGCTTGTTGACGGCGGGGAATGTTCCTGAAGCCGCTTTCGAAGACGTTCGTGCTAAAGCACGCGAGGCCCGGCTTGCCTGTGGCTATGAGCCTGCGAACCGGAGGCCGGTGAAGATGATGAGGCCGAAGACGAGCTTACTTTTGATGATGAACATGCTGACGGAGAGGGCGACAGTGGAGGTGAAGCAGCTGAACCAAGCGGGGAGAGGGGCGATGATGTGGATGGAGATAATGCTGAGTGAAGCCCTTGTACTTAATTTTTCCTTCTATACTTAGTTTTTAGTTTTTTTTTGTTCTTTTTGGTGGGGGCGTCCTTTTGGCCCTTTGTAAGACGCTAATTTTCCTTTGAATGGAACAATTGATTTGTCCTTTTTTGTATGTCTTTGGCCTTTCCCTCTCTCTTCTTTTCGAATTTTTGGATTTTCCCTGACTTTGAGTTGTACATTCGAGCGAGGTCGAATTTAACTTGTTGTAAATTCGAGCGAGGTTGAATGTAACTTGTTGATAATTCGAGCGAGGTCGAATTTGACTTGTAATTAATCCGAGCGAGATGAGATTCAACTTGCTGTAAATTCGAGCGATGTCGAATTTGACATGTTGTAGATTAGAGCGAGGTCAAATTTGACTTGTTAATTCAAGCGAGGTCGAATGTAACTTGTTGATAATTTGAGTGAGCTCGAATTTGACTTGCTGCAAATTCGAGCGAGGTCAAATTTATACTTTTTAATTGGACATGGACGGGGGCCGCATGGGTCTGAATTCGAACGAGGTCGAATATAACCCGTAGTTAAGTCGAGTGAGGTCGAATTCAACTTGCGGTAAATTCGAGCGAGGTCAAATTTATCTCTTTTAATTGGCGATGTACGGGGGGCCGCATGGGCGTGAATTCGAACAAGGTCGAATATAACCCGTAGTTAATTCGAGCGAGGTCGAATTTAACTTGCTGTAAATTCGAGCGAGGTCGGATTTGACTTGTTAATTTGAGCGAGGTCGAATATAACTTGTTGATAATTCGAGCGAGGTCGAATTTGACTTGCCGTAAATTCGAGCGAGGTCGAATTTATCTATTTTAATTTGCGATGTTGGTGGGCTGCATGGGTGTGGAACAAGGTCAAATATAACCGCGAGGTCGAATGTAACTTGTCGCTAATTCGAGTGAGGTCAACTGTACATTTCCTGTGTTGGTGTGATGTGTAGACTTGGTGGAGTTACGTAAGAATACCATATGTTTCTCCGCTTATTCATTCATTGGAGAACATTAACACGTTTCTGCTCAGTTTGTACATACATTCGAGAAGTCCCAGTCTATCTAGTCCCTTCATTGCTCGGCCTGGAGAAGTTGTTGACAGGTCGGGCGATGAACTTATCACTTAATCTTCGAGACATCCTAATCCGCAGTTAATTCGAGCAAGGTCAAATTTATCTGGTCGTGTCGACGCATCGTCTCTTTGGCGAGTACGTGGGTGAATTTTTTGCACTTATGTTCTGCATATTTTGGAGAGATTTGTATATTTTCTAGGCTAGCAGCCCAGTCCCAGTCTATACGGAGTTTTCTTTATGGTGTTAAGTATCGCCTTGTTGGGGGATTTTGCTTGACCGCTACCTGCAGGATGATTTGGCTTGGAGCATTTTTTTACGTTGGTTATTCCCTTTGCGCATATCAGGGAGAAAGCTATTATTCATGTCCCATTATAAAAATAAATAACAAGTGAAAAACAAACGAAATCGTTTGTTACCTCGATTGATTGGTTGGAGGGCGGAGTGGAGAGACAGCGTTCCTTTCTCTGCTACGCTTCGTGGCTCTATCAGTTTGGTATTTTTGCTGTCTCCGTTCTTTAGATCTAGAGAGTCCCTTCGATTTGATTGGTAACGACCTGAAAGTCGCGTCGTAGGACGACTCATTTTGTTACATACTCGAGTGCTAGCTTCAGATCTGATCTCAGCTTCGCGCTTAGCCTCGTCATTGGCCGAACCTGGGCGCCTTATGGATCGACGACTTACTTCGCCCATTGAGATCTCAAGTTTGAGTCCCAGTTCGACCTCGTCCCGGGTGCACAAAGATACAGAAACATAAGCCACACTACAAGCATACAGGCAGGACAAGTTTATTATTTTAAAGAATTAAACAACGGGCTATCATTCCATTCTACGAGAAAGAAGGCAGTATGTATAAGGTATAGATTGGTACCTAGCATTAATATGGCAACAAGATTGTGGATGTGCTTGGTGCGTAATGGCCGTAATCTGACAACCTTGGTTGGTTTGGCTATTTCAAGAGCTTGCCAGATTTCTCAAGTCTGCGTTCGTAACGAAATGATGAAGTGATGTGTGGCTAGAATTCATGATTTTAAGCATTATATACCTTGCATTTTATGTGTT
>ML319172.1:0-16988 GCA_005239505.1 Nicotiana paniculata
AAATGCTATACAACATAAACATGTGTCAAACAGTGAGGCATGCAGTTTCATTTTCTTTCTAAAGTGAAGTAATATCAGAAAAAAAAAAAGATAAGGGGGGAAGGGATACCAGTGGGGTTCTAACAAACTCCTGCACGGTTTGGAAATGATCCAAACCCACATGAATCAACAACTCTCATCAAGAGTTGTTGACTCATGTGGCTTTGAACCATTAATTGTTCCGGATCGGCCTGGTAATAGGAAACTAGGTTTTCTGCCTTTCTTAGATCTGAAATCGAAGGGATTCGAGTGGGTTTTTAGGGAAACTGATGGTGGGATGAGGTTAAGGGGGGAGGAGAGGATCATAGGGTGAAAGTTTGGGGGTGATTGGAGAAGGTCTGGTGGCCGGACGACGGTGGGATTCTGGGGCGGCTAGGGTTTTTAGAGAGAAGAGAGAGAGAGAGACGGACGAAGGGGAGAGGGTTGGGATTTGCTGAAATGAGGGGGGTGGGGTTTGGTTAGGACATTTATATAGTTTAGAGGGGGTGAGTTCCTGGCCGTTCGATCTATTTCAATCAATGGCCAGGATTTTAATCGTCTAGACCAAAACGGTGTCGTTTGGTTAGGCTGGGGCAGGCCGGGTAAGGGATTTGGGCTGGGTTGGACTGGGTAGTTTCGAGGGATTGGGTTTGGGCCTGGGTGTTTCTTGGCCCAGGTCCGATTTTGTTTTCTTAGTTAGTTAACTTAATTATTCTAATTAAATTAAACTCTAACTTAATCAGAAAATGTAGCAATTAATTTCAAACCTTATTTTTCATATATTTACATGTTAATTAAAATAAAACAACCAATTATATATTCTTAATTAAACCTATGATCTATCGAATAAAATGATTAATTTTTATAGTAATTAGTTATTAAAACTACATTACGTTAAATACTCGTCATTTGTCTATTATTTAATTAATTATAGCTAATAACTTCATAATGCAAAATTTTCAATGATTTTGAAAGATGAATTNTAAAAATGAAATAAGGGATTAGTCTTAGGAGCCCAAACTAGTTTGGGTCCCTTTCTAAAGCAAAAAGATGAATTAAATTCTTTTTAGCCCAACTTGGTAACCAATTCTTCCCTTGAACAAAACTTTTGTTCTTTTGACTGGCCTTTTATTTTGCATTACATTCACTTTTATAGTGACTAGTCTTACCACAGTGGGTACAAATTTTGTTCTCAGGAAAAGTGAGGTACTTGCTTTTAGGATACCACTTAGGCAGCTGATTCCCAAAGACAAGTCCTCTTTTATTGCTACTATGGTGTTCCCGTAGCCATGTCAAAGCATCAGAGTATCTTTTCCATTTACAAGTTCTATCTAGTTCGTGCTTGACTTTGTCCAGTTCCTCCTTCAACACTCTTACCAGTTCATCCTTCCTATACAACTCATATTTTAGTTTACCTACATTTTCTTCTAACGTGAGTTGAGAGCTGTCAGCTGTCTTCTTACTAGTTCTTAGTTTCAGTTTTAGATTTTCAAATTTTAACTCTAGGATATTTGCTTCAAAGGTATGAACCTGGTTCTTCAGAGCAGTATTTTCACTCACAATCTCATTGACTCTGAGTTCTAGATTCTTACACTTTTCTTTTAAAATTACACAATCCTTAAACAGTTGTTCCTTTTCCTTGTTTATTACCTCAGATTCATCAATTAAATCTAGCAGTAATTCAGAGAGTTTTTCTTTAGATAAAAACTTAATCTTGTCTTTGAGATGAATTATACGTACCTCAGATTCCTCATGATATTCCTCATCTGATTCGCCAATTGCCATAAGTGCGTGTTTATCTCTATCTTCATCATCTGATTCCTCATTTGAACTTTCTTCCCAAGCAGAAACCATAGCCTTTGTTGATCCTTATTCTTCTTGGGATGAGCCTGTTCCTTCTTCCGGTTCCTTCGTTCAGATCTTTCCTTTCTCCATTCAATTTCCCATTGAGGGCAGTTCTTGATATGATGATCAGTCTTCTCACACTTGTAGCAGCGCTCATTTGTCATTTTTTTTAGGTACCCTTGTCTTGTTGTAATTTCCACCTCTTGAGGAACCTTTTCCTCTCATTAGGTATTTCTTTAAATCCTTGGTGACCATAGCCATTTCATCTTCCTCCAGATTAGCTCCTTCAGTGATTCTGAGTGCTAGACTTCTTTCCTTCTTGGGCGCATACATCTTCATGGTCTGCCTTCTAAGTTGGTAGGCAGTGAAATTTCCTAGCAGCTCATCCAGCTTAAGAGTTGCAATGTTTTTAGATTCCTGAATAACAATGATCTTGATTTTCCAAGAAACTGGCAGAACCCTTGTCAGATTCTTTTCAACTTTGTCTTCTTCAAGAAGAGTCCTTCCAAGAGACTTTAGTTCATTAGTCAGTGTGGTGAACCTTGTATACATCTCTTGAATGGTCTCTCCTTCCTTCATAGAGAAATTCTCATAATGAGAATATAGTAGAGTACCTATGGACTTCTTCACTTGAGTCGTTCCTTCATGAGCTGCTTGCAAATTGTCCTAAATTTTTTGAGAAGTGGTACAACTTTGAATTCTGTTGTACTCATTTTGACTAAGTCCACACACAAGCCACTTCTTGGCCTTAGCATTCTTCTCCCACTTTCTCAAATCCTCAGCAGCGCAATCAGCTCTTGTCTTTGGCACATCCACTCCTTCAGCATTCTTCTTCATGGTGGCCAAAGGACCATTCGTAAAAATGTCTCATAGCTCGTAGTCTTCACCGATTATATAGTCTCTCATCGTGTTCTTCCATCAGGAGTAGTACTGGCCATTGAAGAGTGGAAGCCTAGCAGTTGATTGTTTTTCCCAGTTCCCAAGTGGTGCATCTCATCTTGATCTTCTCCTAAGGTGTTAGCCTCTTCAAGGATAACCCGCTCTGATACCAATTGATGTTTTATACGTCAATACTACACAGGGGGAGGGGGTGATTTGTGTGGTGTCCGATTTTCGCATGCACTTGTTATAGAAGGACCATGTTCTTCTATGCGTTTCAACTCCTACTGTTTGCGGAGTAATAAGTACAAAAATTAAAGAACACAAAGATTTTTACGTGAAAAACAGCTTGCTCAAAAGGTGAAAAAATCACGACCTACTTCCTAGTAGGATTTTTCCAAAACTCTTTACTACATCAATGAGCCAGAACAACATTTGCAAAAACTCTTTTGTAAACCTAAGATTACCTCTAATCCCTTGTAGCAAACTAGTCTTTAGCTATTTGCGACAAACTTCAAGTTAGCTATAACTTAAACACAAAGTACCCTATTACAGACGCTTCTAGATAAAGCTGAAAAGGTATAAGTTAAAACCACCTACTACAAATAAACTAGACTAAAATACAACAGTTGGAACTGATTTTTCTAGCTGGTTCAAGTAGCTCCAGATTCGCACCCTCAACTTTCACACAAACTGCTTGCAAAATTGCCTTACTAATTTTGATCTCAATTCTTGCTTAGCTTCTGCTTTTGTGCGTACCTATACAATAAGAACAATCTGCAATATATAGGATTATTTGATAAGAAATTAACTAGAGTTCTAATGCTACTCTTCCTTGGTAGAAGAGTTCTAGTTAATCTCAACTCCTCAAATCCTTCCTTATCTTAGATTCTATTCTTACTGAATAATGAATCCTTCTCCTTAATTTTTGCAATCTTTTCAATCAAGAGATATTTCTATTTTACCAGATTTCATTTATCTCCTGCATGTGCACCTCATGTCACGTGCCTTTGACTCTGCTTGTGTCTATGCCTGTCAGTGATGGACCTGATTCATTTTTAAGTTCCTTTATCAATCTTCAAAACTATTCAATTTCTTTGTCTAACATCCGTCACAGCGAGTTGTATGAGATATTGGTGCTAATATTTGTAACTAATTTTGTTAAGTTGATGAACCAAGCGTTTTTTGGCATTTTCTGCTAGGAAGTTTATTGGATATAACTTTAAAAGCCTGCTTTTGTTTCAGGTGACTGGCACAATTGTTAGGTTAGTGTATTAGTTGTTTTCTTTAATATTGACCGTAAGTTCTTTTAGCTACAGTAGGAATGAATTTTAGTGTTGAGAAAGAATGTTGAGTTATATTTAGTGACTTTTTAATAATAACTAAAATTATACATTTCTTCTCCAAATAATTCCATAATTGATGACTTTGCAACAATCCCAAAATCAGTTTAGGAAAATGATTCAAATACGTTAGCTGCTTTAGGTGTGATTAATAACAAATCATCGTAATTATTGGTACGGTTCTCGTAACATAGTCATGATACATAATTTCAAATTTGAGTGTGCGGTTCACGTAACTCGACCATAACTTCAAATAATAATAAAAATTAACATGTTATAGATCGGGAGTGCGTTTATAAACTCCATAAATATTAAAAGCGGTTAAACAAATAATTAAAAGAGGTTAGAAGATAAAATGCACAATAAGTTTAAAACATGTAATAAATCAGATAATTAGGCCAATTATTAATAGTTAAGCGATCGTGCTAAAATCACAAAACTCGGGAGTGCCTCACACCTTCTCCCGGGTTAACATAATTCCTTACCCGATCTTCTGGTTTTAGCAGACTTTAAACGGAGTCAAATTTCCTCGATTTGGGATTTAAAATAAACCGGTGATTTGGGATACCATAAATTATCCCAAGTGTAGACTCTAAAATAATTAAATAATTCCAAATTCGATTAATGTCACTTAAATTGGAAAAATTCCTCTATCCCCCTCGGGAAAAAGGAGGCGTGACAACTCTATTACCTAATTGTTCCATTTTTGTGTTTGATGGCAAAAGTAATTTTGAAACTTGGTATCAACAGATGAAGAATTTTTTTAAGGATGTTGGATTATGATCGACCATTGATGAAGAATTTGAGGAACCCCCGGAAGGTACAACGTTGACGAATGATATAGCTACGAAATTGGAGAAGAAAAGACATTTAGATTATAAGGCATGCTACTATATCGCCATTAAAGTCGAATTGCATGTATCTAAAAAAATATTAGCATGCAAAGTCATCAAAGGAGGCTTGGACAATCTTGGTGAAGTCATATCGAAAAGTTGCTGACATAAAGAAGAAGAAACTGCAAGAGCTTAGGAGTCAATTTGAGTTGGCTTGTATGAAATCAATAGATCCTGTTAAAGAATTCATTGTAAGAATTACAGAAATAGTCAATGGTCTAAGGACCAATGGAGAAGTATTGGAAGATGTTAAAATTATTGAAAAAATATTGTAGTCTCTCAGTTTAAAGTTTAATAACAAAAAAGTTATTTTTGAAGCTACCAAAGATCTTAGGACTCTCTGACTTGATGATTTACAAGGGAAATTGGTGATATACGAGATATCACTTAATCAACGGAAAGATGAGACGTTAGATGATGTATCGCAAGAAAAAGATGATCAACCAAAAGGAAAAGAAGGCACACCAACAATGACAGAAATAAATCAAGAAGGCCAAAATTCAAAAATAGAGGAGAAAAAAAGAGAAGGTACATGTAATTTTTGTTGTGATAGAGATTCTATTGAAATCGAAGAGAATTCAAATAATATTCAAATTAATCTGCCAAGAATTTCTACGATTGTTAAAAAAGATGATTTGGTTGCAAGAGATGCCCGTCCAAAAGAGGTTGATATTTTACAAGAAAAATTATTTGATGGTATTGAAGATGAAACGAGTCATGAAAGAAGCAAGATGGTTCATCAAGAGAAAGTTTATAATGATCTACCCAAGTTTGAGGCAAAAATAGCTTGGGATCCAGAACCACAACAACGCATGACAATAGATATTGAAGATGCAGTCAATTTCGTGCCATTGTTTGAAATTTCATATCTCAAGGAGCATGGCGAACTGTTCGTTAACGACATCATTCTATAACCTATAAAATTTCCAACTGGAGTTGATTGGGTTTACAAGACTGCCCACAAAGCAGTTGGAAAAGTAGATGGTTTCAAAGTAAAAAAAAAATATATGTTGATGATAGTTTGAAGAGATTTACCATGAGTAAAGACAAATCATGTATGGTCAATATTGAAGAGAAATTGAAGTTAACTAAAGATGATACTCACGACTTTGTTGATGCAACATATTTTAGGGAATTGATGGAGAGTTTAAGGTACTTGACTTTTACAAGGCTTGATGTTACTCATGTCATGCTCAAGTTTGAATATCTTGGTTTAAGGGAGACTGTTGGAAATTAAACCAAGATTAAGTAGTATTCCTACGTTGTCTAGGATTTGAAATTTACTAGTTTATTTTATTTATGTCTAATTAGGATTCACAACCAAAATCATGTAGGAATATGTTTTCTAAATTCTAGTCAAATTTGGTTTGTAGTATTATAAATAGGGGTACTACTACGTATTTTCTATTGTGGAGAGGTAGCTATGATGTAAAGAGATTCAAGAATTTATGAATTTTGAAAAAGCCTCCTACTATATTCTCTTCCTAGTTTAATAAATTTCTTCTATATAGTATTTGTTAAACTTTTTGCTTATGCCTAAATTATTCTTGCGGTATTTCAATCTTTCAATTTACGTAGAATAATAAGGTGACTGGAAGTGAAAATTTCTTTACGTAAGTGATAAAAATGAAACAAGTATTATGACATTATTTTTAAGAAGGAAGACAAAAATGATCCCTGCATTTACACCGTTATCTAATAAGATCTACTTAAATAAGAGGAGAGAGAGTAATTAAAAACATTTTATTTATTAAATAACTCATTAAAGAGAAAAAAATCATTTAATAGAAAATTATTTTCAAATAGAGAATACGTTTTTATCGGAGTTTTATCCCAAGTAGCCCGGGTCAAGGTCCAATTAACTCCTTTTATTGGAGAAATTAAAAAATAGCCAAATTTATTAGTGGTCATTCAAAAATAGTCACACTTTCAAAAGTAATCGAAATTTAGTCACTTTTCATGTAAAGATAAATCTGAACGAAATCACTATTCAAAATCCGAAAAATACTACTATATACTGGAGTTCCAGCATAAGTATACTTGAACTCCAGCATATTATACTGGAGTTCCAGCATAAGTATACTAGAACTCCAGCATAATATAATGGAGTTCCAGCATAAGTATACTAGAAATCCAACATAATATACTGGAGTTCCAACAAAGTATCTCGAATCTCCAGTATATTATGCTGGAACTTTCCGCGTGTTGGAGTTCCAGCATAATATGCTGAAAGTTCATACACAGGTACACCAAACTCCACTATATTATGCTGGACCAGTCTCTATTGCAACAAATTAGTGGCTATTTTTTAATGACTTGGCAAACGCTGACTATTTTTGAATGACCAGTCCGAAAACTAAGCAGCCCGTGCTATTTTTGCTCCTTTTATCAATACGGCCCAAAAGCAGCCTATTCGGCTCTAATGCAAGAGGCCCACACTCCTATATATGTATTTGCTATTTTTAGTTTAAGAGATTAATAAATGACTATTCATCTTCGCTACATTCGTCATGTTCATACTCTGAATGCTCAACAGTTATAAAATCATCATTTACCAGTCAATCATCAAGGTTTTCATTGACATTCAGCTCTCAAATACACATTATTAACATTCAACTACACATTATTAACATTCAACTCCAGTTTTTTGCACAATAGAATTTGTTTACTCTTCTATTTTATTTTTTAAACCAAGCACAAAGTGTAGCTGTAACTATTTAATTATGTGCGTGGACTGTACTTATGTGTAGTTCTCTCTTAATTTATCAACTTGAAAGCTTTATACTGTATAACAGTAGACATTAGATTAACTATTGTTATTTGATATTGATATATTTTAGTGTTATTTGTAATAAACTAGTGATATAAAGCACTATATATTTATGCGAAACAAAACTGAACTCCCTTCCTAAATTCATAAATAACTAGATTTACAAGTGGTCATTCAAAAATAGCCATGTTTTCAAAAGTAATCGAAATTTAGCCACTTTTCATGTAAATATAAATCTGAACGAAACACTGTTTAAAATCCGGAAAATACTCCACAAGTATACTGAAACTCCAGTATATTATACTGGATTTCCAGCAAAATATACTGGTCCAACATAATATGCTGGAAGTTCATACATATGTGCTCGAATCTCCAGTATATTATGCTGGAAGTTCATACACATGTGCACCGAATTCCAGTATATTATGCTGGACCGGTCTCTTGCAGCAAAATAGTGGCTAGTTTTTATTGACTTGGCAAACGATGACTATTTTTGAATGATCAGTCCGAAAACTGGCTAGGCCGTACTATTTTTACTTCAACTTAAAGTCTCTTGGGCCGAGGTCTTTCACTTTGCTGGCCCGTATGATGGACTCCTATAAATCCAATTCGAGATTTCTATCAAATTGCTGTGGGATTTACTTTTTTTCCTATACTTAAAACTTATTTACCAAAATTATCTTAATTTTGTATATTACTTGTACTAAATAAGGATTACAACAACAACAGCAGCAAACCCAGTAGAGAGGCTGGGGAGGGTAGTTGTACGCAGACCTTACCCCTACCTAATGCAGGTAGAGAGGCTGTTTCCAATTGACCATCGGCTCAAGAAGGGTAAGAAGAAAAAGTGGAAAGCAAGGAAGGAAGAAAGAAGGAAGAGAAAAGAAAAATGGAGAGATAAATGATAAGTAATACCAAATAATAGCAACATGAAATATAATACCTGAGACGAACAAAATCACATAATATAATAAAAATCTAAGAATATGAAGGGACATGCGTGCTACTAAGACTATCGCCGAACAACTGAAAACTACCCATTAACCTTCTACCTTAATCCTCGACCTCCACACCCTCCTATCAAGGGTCATGTCCTCAGTAAGCTGAAGCAACGCCATGTCCTGTCTAATCACTTCTCCCAAGTACTTCTTAGGCCTACCCGACCTCTTCTCAAACTCTCCATGGCCAACCTCTCACACCTCCTAACAGGAGCATCAATGCTTCTTCTCTTAACATGTCCGAACCATCTCAGCCTCGACTCCCGCATATTGTCTTCCACGGAGGCTACTCCCACTCTGTCCCGGATAGCTTCATTCTTAATCTTATCTCTCCTGGTACAACCACACATCCATCTCAACATCCTTATGTCTTCTACTTTCATCTTCTGCACGTGGGAGTTCTTGACTAGCCAACACTTATCCCCATACAGCATAGCCGGTCGAACCACTACTCTATAAAACTTACCTTTAAGTCTTGACGGCACATTCTTATCACATAAAATACCGGAAGCGAGCCTCTACTTCATCCATCCCGCTCCGATGCAATGTGCAACATCTTCGTCAATATCCCCCTTACCTTGGATAATTGACCCGAGATACTTAAAACTCGCTCTCTTGGGGATAACTTGAGCATCAAGCTTTACCTCTCGTCTTCTTTATGGGTCCTGTCACTGAATTTTCACTCCAAATATTGTGTCTTGGTTCTACTCAGTTTGAAACCTTTAGACTCCAAGATCTATATCCAAACCTCCAACCTCGCGTTAACTCTTCTTCGCGTCTCGTCAATCAACACTATATCATCGGCAAATAGCATGCACTGAGGTAACTCTCCTTGGATGTGTTGCGATAGTACATCCATCGCCAAGGAAAATAAAACGAGCTAAGAGCCGATCCCTGGTGCAACCCCATCACCATAGGGAAATGCTCCGAGTCACCACCCACAGTCCTCACCCGAGTCTTAACATCATCATACATATCCTTAATCACCCTAATGTACGCTACCGGAACACCGCTAACCCCCAAACGCCTTCACAGGACCTCCCTCGGGACTTTATCGTATGCTTTCTCAAGGTCAATAAACACCATATGCAAGTCTTTCTTCCTCTCTCTGTACTGCTCCACTAATCTCCTTACCAGATGAATCGCTTCCATAGTCGAACGCCCAATATGAATCTAAACTGATTCTCGGAAATAGACACGCACCTCCTCACCCTGAGCTCCACCATCCTCTCCCAAACCTTCAAAATGTGACTCAACAACTTGATACCCCAATAATTGTTGCAATTTTGGATATCACCCTTGTTCTTGTAAAGCGGAACCATCGTACTCCACCTCCATTCTTCGGGCGTCTTCTTCGTCTTAAGAATAACATTAAACAACCCAGTGAGCCACTCCAAACCAGCTCGCCCCGCGCTCTTCCAGAATTCTACTAGGATTTAGTCTGGCCCCATCGCTCTTCCCCTGCACATCTTACACATCGCCCTTTCCACCTCCTCTACCGTAATCTTCCTACAGTACCCAAAACCCTGCCGACTCTCGAAGTTCTCCAACTCACCCAACACAATGCTTATATCCCCCTCCTCGTTCAACAATTTATGGAAGAATGTCTGCCATCTTCTCGTAATAAGTGCCTTGTCCATCAATACTTTTCCATCCTCGTCCTTGATGAACTTGACTTGGTTTTAGTCGCGGGCTTTCCTCTCCCTCACCTTGGCCAATCGGTACAACTTCTTGTCCCTCCTTTTCCCGGAGCTCCTCGTACAAATGAGAAAACGCGTTCTTAGCCGTCGTAAATGCTAACTTTGCCTCTTTCTTTGCCTTTCTGTAACACTCCCGATAAGTCCTTTTTTCCTCCTCGTTTGTACTCTCTACTAGCTTCAAATAAGAAGCTTTCTTAGTTTCCACTTTACCTTGAACCTCTCCATTCCACCACCAGTCCCCTTTATGACCCCCAGGAGAGTCCTTCGTGAGACCCCTAAGACCTCTCTAGCAGCTACCCTAATACAATTCGCAGTCGTGAACCACATACTAGACGCGTCTCCCCTACTCATCCAGGCCCTCATAGCCAACAACTTCTCCCCTAACTCCTGAGCTTTGTCCTTGGTCAAGTTAACCCACTTGATCTTAGGTTTCCTGCACCCTGCCCTCTTCATCCTACTCCTCTTGATCTCCAGGTCCATAACTAGGAGCCTATGTAGGGTCATGAGGTGCTCACTTGGGATGACCTTGCAGTCAGTGCACATACCTTTATCACATTTCCTGCAGAGAAGATAATCAATCTGCGTCTTGCCCATTGAATTCCGGAAAGTGACCAGGTGCTCTTTCCTCTTTGACAAACTCAAGTTAGCTATAACCAAATCAAAAGCTCTAGCACAACACAACAGTGAATTACCTCCCTCATTCCCATCCCCAAAACCAAACCCGCCATACACATCATCATAACACCTAGCACTAGCCCCCAATATGGCCATTGAAATTTCCGCCTATGAACAACTTCTCTGTGTGCGCGATACTACGCACCAACTCGTCCAAATCCTCCCAGAATTGCTTCTTGACCTCCTGGTCCTAACCTACCTGAGGAGCATATGCACTAATCACGTTTATAGTAAACCCACCAACTACAAGCTTAATACACATCAACCTATCATTTACCCTCCTAACCTCGACCACGAGCTCCCTCGGGTCCTGTCAACTAAAATACCTACCCCATTCTTACCCCCAGCGCTTCCTAAGTACCATAGTTTAAACCCGTCTACATCTCGTGCCCTAATACCCTTCCATCTAGTATCCATCTTACCTAACTCTATTTTCCTCCCTGCCAACATCCTAATGTTCCAAGACCCAACTCTCAGCCTAGAGGCTTTCTTACCCCCTTCTCACCCTTGGACCCCATCCCCAGCCCTACCCGAGGACATGACCTTACGCTCACATCATTCACTACCGCCACTATAAGAAAAAGGTATTAGGTAAACACTACCACTAAGAACAAGTAGGGGGAACAAAGGACTACAAGCTACGAAGCCAAGAGCTAAAAACAACTTAAAGATGCTACTACGAGAACAGTAACGCGACCAGGCACTAGAACAATAAATCTACCACGTCTAAGAAACTACCCCTATGCAAACACATAATTAAAAGGGGTAAATGAAACCTTAAGCTTAAAACACTAGTAGAAAAGATAGAAAAAGCAATCAATCCAACTACGGGTTAAGGCAAACTAATAGATGTGTACACAAACCAAAATTGACGACAAGGCAACTGTTAATAGATGTGTGCAAATACAATTCAAGAAAGATGCAACCTGGATCACAGTCGGGGATGTCTAGACGGGCTTCCCAATCCGCTGAATGTTGTTGCCTGCCGAACCTGCATCGATGCGTGAATTGTAGCGGGAAAAAAGTGGCCGGCAGAAATTTTCAAAAGCAGTGTTCTTTTGGAATTTCAGACGCACCGTTCCAATGTAATATACATTTGTTACCAGTTCAAATTTTGAAAAGGATTGAAACACTCTTCTTTGTTAGATCTGGACGGAAAGTTTCGGCGACTTGTCAATTTCACCGGAAAGGTGATGAAATTGATCGATAGAAACAAGAAACTGGGGACCCGATTCTTATTCCCTTTCTTCATAATGAGAACAAAAAAGGCGAAACACAGAGAAATATACAAGTGGTCACGCACAGTAAAGTATGGAGATGAAAAGTCTAATGTGAATGCTTCAATTTGATGAGAAGTTCGCCGTCGCCGGTGTGTTCGGCGATATCCGCAAGTGGAAAAAAAGTGAAGTAAAGTCTTTAGAAGACGAAAAGAAAAGGCCTCAAGTTCAAATGGCAAGCAAAGTCTTTAGCAACGATAAAAAAAAGTAAACCTTCAATCATCGGATGCCGGTGTTACTTTCGTCTAATTACACATCTCAACACATAAACCCACACAATCAATAAGAAATGTAAACAAGAATTCTTATATTCAAATTGTCTTAACAACAAATCTAAAATGAACACACACACACAGAGGCGCGCACACACACATATATATTAGAGAGAGAGAGAGAGAGAGAGAGAGAGAGAGAGAGAGTTACATTGCAACCTGATGTCACGACCAAAAATCTACTAAGGTCGTGATGGCGCCGGACACCACCGTCAGGAAAGCCAATCATTAATTAGTTGAAATAAATTCCCGTTTTAACATTTATGAAAATCATCACCTTTCACTTTATTACATAGTAACTAAATAAAAATTCGTTAAGAAAATACAATGGTTTAAATATTCCATTTTAGCAAAATATCCCAACACATCCCAGAACCCGGTGTCACAAGTACATGAGCAAATTCTAAGAATTTCACAAATACAACAAGCTTGTCCAAAATACAAATTGGACAAGGCATTTAAACTGGAAATAAATACAATTTGAGGGAGACTCTGTCAGCTGTGGATCGGCTCTGGATGATGCAGCTCGCCTAAGGCTCCAACCAGCCACGTCGCTATGAAAGTACATGTGCAAAAAAATGCACAGCAAGTGTAGCATGAGTACGAAAACAACGTGTACTCAGTAAGTCGCCCGCCAAACCTCAGAGAGGTAGAGACTAGAGGTCGAATTAGACACTCACTAAGGTCCAACAAATTTAATCTAACAAAATATGATGAACACGGTAGGCATGTAAAGGTAGTAAAGCAGCAAATATATAAGGCACTGAAATCCAAGTAAATAAACAATTACTACTTCCTCATTTCCCCCCAAATATCTTAAATAAACAATTACTTGTTTATCTCCCCCCAAATATCTTATCACTTCAAAATCCATGAAAACATTTAACAATTTAGCATGCGCATACTGGATAAGGACAACCGGCCTAAACCATAATAATAATCACGTCTGTGCACTGCCAAGGGTCGAACGGACCAAACCATAAGTGCACCTTTACCATAAAATAATCATATTTATGCACTGCCGAGGATCGAACGACCCGTACCATAAGTGCATTTTTCAATCCGCCGTGGTGTACGGCCCCGCTCCCATGAGAGTGAGGAAAATAACACTCTGCCCGCGGAATATAAATTGTGAAGCGGTCACATGCAGTCATGCACAATCAACAGTCCACCTCGACTACATCGGGAAAACAAATACTCAAGTAAATGATAGATTTCTCTTTTAAAAACCAAAAAATAGTATTTATATCGTTTCTCAAAATTCATTTGCCAAGTTTTTATAATATTTAATAATATAACCTTATCCGGAATACAATTGCTCACGAAGGTAATCAATTCTCTTTATAGATGATTAAGAAAATGAACCCTAGTCTTCCTTAGCTATTCAATTACTATTTCGATTAAATTAACAATCTGATATTACAGGCAAGATCACAGGTACAACATGTAAGGCATGCTAGTGAGTCCTACGCTACCCGAACATGGCATAATAGTAGCTACGTACGGAATCCTGGCACCTCGTGCATACGTAGCCCCCGCAGATAGTAGCACATACTTAATTAGTTCACCTAGGGGGACAATTTCCCCTCACAAAGTTAGAAAGGAGAATTACCTCGCTCTGAAATTCCATAACCGGCTTCCAAGCCCTTCCGATGACTCAAATCGATGCACAACTCCCCAAAACTATCCAAATAACGACAAACCAATGAAAATATACTCTAATATTCATTAACAATTCAAATTATATAATTTCCCAACTCCACTCAGTGAATTGACCAAAATGTCGTCAGGCCCACGTGCCCGGAATCCGAAATTTCTCAAAGATATATATTCTACCCATAGATTTAATAGTTCAAATATGCAATTTACTCTAAATTCCATGCTCAAATTCGTGGTAGAAATCCAAAATACCATTTCTAGGTTTTCTTTAATATTTTCCAAAATTTTCCACAATTTTCATGTATAATTCCATGTAATAACCTTGTATTTAACTTAGAAACATGAAGGAATTACTTACCTTATGATCCTTGACGAAAATCCCCTCTTGAAGCTCCTCAAAATCGCCCACACCAAGTGAAATTTGGAGAAGAAATGAAAATTTCCCGTTTAAAACATAACACTGCCCAGGTGACCCTCCTATGCGATCGCACAACATGCTCCGCGATCGTATAGGCCTTCTATGCTGCCTCCCTAATTCCTCATGTGCGTTCTCATGCAAGCTCCTGCGTTCGCACAGGACAAACGCCTCTCAACCTCCAAACGCACACTGTGCGATCGCAACTCCAACCCTGCGATCGCATAGGCAAAACTCCATCTCCCTTGAATCTCTTCTCCGCGATCGCACTCATCCTTATGCGATCTCATAGACCGAGAATCCAGCCCTCAAATTTCCTTCATTGCGATTGCACACAAGGGACCGCGATCGCATAGCACACCAGATACACCAGAAGACACCAACAACAAAACAGAGAAAAATGGTCCGAATTCACCTCGAAACACACCCGAGGCCCTCGGGAACCCGTCCAATCCACGACTCAGTCCCATAACACCCCACAGACTTGCTCGAGGCCTCAAATCACATCAAACAATGCCGAAATCACGAATCGCACTCAAACTCAAACGTTATGAACTTTGAAATTTTGAACTTCCACATCCGATGCCGAAACCTATCAAATCACGTCCGATTGACCTCAAATTTTGCACGAAAGTCATATTTGACATTACAGACCTTCTCTAACTTCCGGAATTTCATTCCGACCCCGATATCAAAATTTCACTTTCCGGTCGGATTTCTCAAAAACCTTCAAATTTCTATCTTTAGCCAAATGAAACAAAATAACCTACGGACCTCTAAATTCACTTCTGATCGCGCTCCCAACTCCAAAATCACCATACGGAGCTATTCCCAAGCTCGGAATCCTAAACAAACATCAATAACACTGAAATGCCTTACAACCCAAATTTATGAAATTCTTCTAAATTTCTATCTTCCATAATATGCGTCGAAACGCTCCCGGGTTATCCAAAACCCGATCCGGACAAACGCTCAAGTCCGAAATTATCATACGAACACAGGAACCTTAAAATCCTGATTCAGAGGTTGTTTACTCAAAATTCCCATCTTAGTTGATTCTTCCAACTTAAGGCTTCCGAATTGAGAACTTTCTTACCAAATTGACTCTAAACTTCCCGAAATTCAATTCCGACCACACCTACAAGTCATAATACCTGAATGATCGGTCGGGTCGTTACATTCTCCCCCACTTAAAACAGACGTTCATCCTCGAACGTGCTAAGAACTGCTATGGATTTATCAGAAATCACTGTTTAACAACCCGAGCACCTGCCCGTGCTACCACAAGCCAGTTGAGTACATTAGTTTGATCAAATATGAAGATTTCTTCTTTGATCCATATAATAAGCTCAGAATCCAGTTCCAACACTTGAAATTTCTCTGCGAGGCCTAGTTCCAATATATAAACACCGTATCAACTACCACACGATATACCAGAACATGACTGCATACCTTTGCTGAATTAGCACCATGCACCGTATAATTCACCATCTGACCACAACGACACTCCCTGAACCTTAGTAGCCGAAATTCCATGAATCCGATGCTCCCAAGGCACTTTATGAAATATACATACATCCTGCTATAATGCTGGCAATACCACTACAACGGAGGAGATGTGTAGAAATTCTTAATCAACTGCCGAGTTAACAAATCATTAAATATCTCCTCTTGACTAGAATCATCACCTCATTACGAATCAAATAATGGTATTTGTCCTTTAACATATTACGCATAATCTTATCGCGCTGATCCCTGATCCTATAAAGTCGTCTCACCCAGTATGAACTGTTCAGAAAACAAATCGCCCCAACATGACCAACAATCTCACATGACACCACAACGCACCAATAGGCCATAACTCGAATATGATACATAAAGAAATGACTCAGGAAAAGACTACTTGACTCATGCAACTTATTAGGAACTCTTCTTAGAAAATAGAAAGTATAACACAAGAAAATAAAGGAATCTTATTCATCATCATACCGTTGCGGCATGCAACCCGATCCAAATAACATACCCGTGGCGGCGTGCCACCCGACTCCAATAACATACCCGTAGATGTGTGCCACCCGATCCCATCATAAAATTTACATAAGGAAATATACACGGAGCTGAATTGCTCACTATTACAAATTACTGATTATCGATCATAAGCACGCTAAGTGCATAATACCCTCCTGGGGATACTGATAAAGCCATATGCTTACAAAACTCAAGCACAACTGAGGTGCGATATAT
>ML319174.1:0-159495 GCA_005239505.1 Nicotiana paniculata
AGTTAGCCATGGTGACCTGCCTGAAACCAAGAAAGAAAAGGACTGTACCATCAATATATATTATATGAGCTTTCCAAAATGGTGCTGGCAAGTCATCCTTGGCTACCAAATAAGACTCTTTTCATCATACTATACCTCTCTTATCTCCTTCTCTTCTTGATATGCAAACCAAATATCATCGGAAATATTTCCATCGTCCGAAATACCTTTCCGACGAGCCAATCTCCGAGGGGATGCCCGTTCGGAAATCCGCATTGTTTGGTAATGTATATAGAAGAATGAAAAGGTCTTGCATGAAAAAAGAAGAGCATGTCAAGATAGCCAAGTAGACTGCCTGAAACCAAAGCAAAAATAGTGTACCCAAACACCTTTTAAAATAATGGAGCAGGCAAGTCATCCTTGGCTACTAAACAAATATGACTCTCCTCTTCATGTAAAACCTCTCTTCTTTATTGAGATCATGATTACTATATGGCAAGTTAGCCATGTATTTATAGCCAAAGCCAAAATTGTAATGGAGAACTAAAAGCATCTTTCTGGGATATAATTGCTTTATGTTTTTTCCCTTTTATTTCTTTGACTTTGTTCTCTTCAGCTACATTATGTGACTTCCCAAATAGGAATATGTTATTTTCATTTGCAAGGGCACTTGCACTCAGTTTATATCCAACCAATTTTTATAGGGGGGTGTAATCCATACGATAGAACCATAGGCGGACCCAGGATTCGAGCATGATGGGGGCACCATTGTATATGCTAATCACCAGTGATAAAATTCAGCGTGCAACTCTTTCAAACTTAATGATGATGATGGGTGTATGCCTCAATATGCGTACACAGCCCGGGCGCGTAGCTGGAAAGCCTTTACGTGGAAATGTGTTAAACAGTTAAATTTATGAAAATTAATAGAATAAAGTTGACTTCGGTCAACAATTTTGGTAAACCAACCCGGACCCATAATTTGATGATCCCGGAGGGTCCGTAGGAAAATATGGGACCTGGGTGTATGTCCGGAATCGAATTCCGAGGTCCCAAGTCCGAGAAATGAATTTTTAAAGGAAATTGTTTTTTGAAAATAATAAAGACTTATGAAAATGAACTTTGATGTGAAATCTGTGTTACCGGGCCCGTATCACGGTTCCGGAGCCCGGAACAGGTTCAATATGTGTTATGTGAGTCATCTGTAAAATTTGGTAAGAAACGGACTTGATTTGACGTGTTTCGGATCAAAAATGGAAAATTTGATAGTTTATGAAGTTTGAGGAAATTTTATGGATTTTTGAGTTTAATTCATTGGTTTTGATGTTATTTGGGTGGTTTAATTACTCGAATAAGTTTGTAGGACGATTTTGAAGTCGTGTGTATATTTGGTTTTGAGTCCCGAGGGCTTGGGTGAGTTTCGGGTAGGTGTCGGGGGTGCTAAAAGGTTGAAAAATCTGGTGTAAATAGGCTGTTGCTGGTGTCTGATGCTTTGCTCTATGCGATCGTGTAGGGTTAGCTGCGATCGCATAGCTTTAAATGAGGGGGAGGTCAGTTTCTTCTATGCGATCGCATAGAATTGTCCGCGATCGCATAGGGGTATAGGAGGTCCGGGTGGGGGCTGGCTAGGTACCCTGTGCGATCGCATAGACTTGTTTGCAATCGCATAGGGAAGGGTTCCTTGAGCTTTGCGATCGCAGGTCCCTGTTCGCGATCGCGGTGCAGTAGAAGCAGACCTCTATGCGATCGCAGCCCTCTCTTCGCGATCGCATAGGCTTATTTCGTCCAGTCATATAAAAGCCTTAAAACAGAACACCCATTATCGGATTTTCATATTTTTCACCATTATCTTCTTCTCCACTCTTCTTAGGAGACCATTCCACCATGGCTTCATAAGTAAGTGTTCTTAACTCCAACTTCTTCCATTTTCATCATCTATTACTAGATTCTAGGCCTAAAAACATGAAATCAAGGGTAGAAATTGGGGGTTTTGGGTAGAGTTAGGGCTTTTGGAAATTTTTGAAATTCAACCTCATTTTGGGGTCGGATTTCAAAACAAATTGTATATTCGGGCTCGTGGGGGAATGGGTGATCGGATTTTGGTCCGAACGTCATGTTTGGACCAAGCGGGCCCGGGGTCGAATTTTGGTTTTTTGGAAGAATGATGGAAAATGTATAATTAGACTTTGGGATTGACTTATTGAGTCATTATTAATATTATTGAGTCGATTTTGCTTAGATACTATTGTTTTGGAGTTGGATTCAAGAGGAAAGGCCGTGATTGAGGCTTGACTTGCATTCTTGGAGCCGAGGTAAGTGTTTGGCCTACCTTAGTTTGAGGGAATAAGTATGTAGTCTTACTTGCTATGTGTATTTCATCTCCAACGTAAAGGTGAGGTGATGGGTACCTATATGTTGTGGTCAAGCATGACCGTGAGTCAAATTTTGATGAGTTACTTACTGTTCTTTGATATTCTCTGTTCTGTGAATTATTGGGGACCCTGGAAGTCGTACCTTGAGGTTATTTCATGACGTAGAAAGTTATTGATTATGTGTTCGGTCGAGGGTTTTACTATTTACATTATACTTCTGAGTGATATTGGTTATAGCTGAGTCCCTTGCCGGGACAATAGAATTTTTTTGATTATTGTTGTACATTTGAGATGTCGTATTGTTAAAATTTCATATCAATTGTTGCTTTTATATTCGTTATGCACGAGGGGACATTCCGTGCCGAGTGATTATTATTTATGCATGAGGGGACATTCTGTGCCGAGTGACTTTATTATTTATGCACGAGGGGACATTCCATGACGTGTGACTGTGAGGCTATGCACGAGGGGTCATGCCGTGCCTTCTCCTGTCTATTTTACTTGTTTCGAGTTGTTACTTCCCGTTTTACTTCTACATTCTAGTTAGTACTTGACTCTATTGTTTTAGCAATTGTTTCCCTTTCATCCTCAGCATGTTCTTCCTCATAGCAGTATTTCTTGTTTATTTCCTGCTATATTATTGAACTGCACATGTAATATTTGTTGTCGTGTCCTAGCCTCTTCACTCCTTCGCCGAGGTTAGGCTCGGCACTTACTCAGTACATGGGGTCGGTTGTACTGATGTTATTTCTTTATTTTGTGCAGATTACGCAGCCGGACCCAGTGGACATTGTTAGGGGGAGTATCCTTCAGTCCATTTCAGACGACACCGAGGTAGTTCTGCAAGAGTTCGTGGATCTCGGCATCACTGTCTATCTTTCATTCTGTCATCTATGTGTTTCCATACAAATATATTATTTTATTTCAACTGTTATCTTTAGCTAAATCTTAGACTGGTTCGTGAGGTGGTGACTCTATTTCTAGGTTTTGTATGTAAAGGGATTTCTTCGTTATTAGCTATTGTTATTTAGATTTTGTTAAGCTTCCGCATTTTATCTCAATTATCTAGTCAATTTTTATTACTTTTACTTGTTAATAAATCAATTCAGTCAACACGTTGGCTTGCCTAGCGGGTGCAACGTTAGGTGCCATCACGGCCTGAAGGTGGGATTTCTGGTCGTGACAAGTTGGTATCAGAGTACTAGGTTGCATAGGTCTCACAACTCACAGACAAACTTGGCAGAGTATGAGGGATTGGTACGGAGAAGTCTGTACTTATCCCCCAGAGGCTGCAAAGTTAGTAATAACTTCACTTTTCTTCTTTTCTGTCGTGCGATTTGAATTCTAAATGCTAATTGAGTTTCGATTCTATTCTATCGCAGATGGCGAGAACGCATGCTTCCTCATCTACCGATCAGCAACCCGATTCTCCTGTTGCAACTCCTACGAGGGGCCGAGGCCGTACTAGAGGCTGAGGCAGGGGCAGGGGCAGGGCTCAGCCCAGAGCAGCAGCCCTAGTAGAGGACCCACAGGTAGACTTTGCAGGTGAGGTTCCTACTCAGACAGTTCCAGTTGGACCAGCTCAGGTCCCAGAGGGGTTCATTGCCACCCCAATGCTTCAGGATGCTCTAGTCTGCTTAGTGGGACTCATGGAGAGTGTGGCTCATCCCGATCTTCTTCCTACTGCGCCAGTCATTTCTTAGGCTGGGGGAGGGACCCAGACTCCTGCTATTCGCACACCAGAGCAGCTAGATCCTTAGTTCCAGACTCCGGCACCTCAGACGGCCGGAGTAGCTCAGCCGGGTATTGTGGCACCGGCAATTGAGGGAGCAGCTATGTCTGTAGATGCTTTATGGAGATTGTATATATTCACCAAGTTATTCACTACTACATTTACTGGTGCACCATCAGAGGATCCCTAGGATTATTTAGACAGCTGTCATGAGGTTCTTCGGAACATGGGCATAGTAGAGTCTAATGGAGTTGATTTTGATAATTTTCGTATTTCAGGTTTTGCCAAGACCTGGTGGAGAGACTATTGTTTGACCAGGCCAGCTGGTTCTGCACCATTGACTTGGGCTCAGTTCTCCTAGTTATTCCTGGGGAAGTTCCTTCCAATTACTCAGAGGGAGGATCTTCGGAGGCAGTTTGAGCGCCTCCAGCAGGGATCTATTTCTGTCACTCAGTACGAGACCAGGTTCATCACTCTAGCTCGGCATGCACTTATGATAATTCCCTCTTATCATGAGAGAGTGAGGAGGTTTATTGAGGGTTTGGCTCAGCCCATCAGGCTTCAGATGGCCAAGGAGTCAGGTACTGATATTTCATTCCAGAATGCGGCCAATGTGGCCAGGAGGATTGAGATGATTTTGTCACAGGGTGGTGGTCAGGGGGTTGACAAGAGGCCCCGTCACTTCGGTCGATTCAGTAGAGCCTCATCTGGGGGCAGGGATTCTTTCGGCAGAGGATATCCTCCCAGACCCTATCAGTCGACACTTCAGGTAGCTCACAGTACACCGCCAGCTCATATTAGTGCACCACAAGCACCTATCAGTGCACCGCCGCTTCAGAGCTTCCAGGGTGGTTATCGGGGTTGACAGGGCCAGTTCCAGAGTCAGAAGCCACAACAGCAAAGGCCTTGTTTTTCTTGTGGTGTTTCGGGGCATATTTCTAGGTTTTTCCCCCGAGGTTCTGGTGGGTCTCAGTATCAAGGTTCCCGTGCCATGGTTCCCACATCAGGTGCACCCCCACCCCCTCAGCTAGCTAGGGGTGGTGGTCATGGTACCAGAGGTGGAGGTCAGACTCATAGAGGTGGAGGACATGCCACGAGAGGGAGAGGTCAGGTCGTAGTAGGTCGACCCAGTGATGTTGAGGTTGGAGGGGCTCAGCCCTAGTGCTATAGTTTTCCTGCCAGGCCTGATGCTGAGGCTTCTGATGTAGTTATTATAGGTACGATTTCAGTTTGCAGCCGAGAGGCTTCAGTGTTATTTGATCCGGGTTCTACATTCTCCTATGTGTCTTCATATTTTTCCCCTTATTTAAGTATGCCCCGTGATTCCTTGAGTACTATTGTGCACGTGTCTACACCGGTGGGTGATTCTATAGTGGTAGATCGAGTCTACCGTACTTGCTTAGTAGTTATTGGTGGTCTGGAGACTCGGGTTGATCTTTTGCTTCTTGATATGGTTGACTTTGATGTTATATTGGGGATGGATTGGTTATCCCCCTATTATGTTATTCTGGACTGTCATGCCAAGATAGTGACCTTGGCCTTGCCAGGGGTACCTCGTTTGGAGTGGAGAGGGACTCCTAGGCATTCTTCTAGTAGAGTTATTTCTTATATGAAGGCTCAGCGCATGGTCGAGAAGGGTTTTTTGGCCTATCTGGCCTATGTTCGTGATTCTAGCACCGAGGTTCCTTCCCTGGAGTCTGTGCCCGTGATTTATGAGTTTCCAGAGGTATTCCCTGCTGACCTGCCAGGTATGCCACCCGACAGGGATGTTGATTTTTGTATTAAGGTAGCTTAGGGCACCCAACCTCTTTCTACTCCGCCGTATCGTGGCCCTGCCAGAGTTAAAGGAATTGAAGGATCAGTTGCAGGATTTGTTGGATAAAGGCTTTATTAGGCCAAGTGTTTCTCCGTGGGGTGCCCCAGTGTTGTTTGTCAAGAAAAAAGATGGCTCGATGAGGATGAGTATTGACTACCAGTAGTTGAATAAGGTTACTATCAAGAATAAGTATCCTTTGCTGAGGATTGATGATCTATTTGACCAGCTTCAGGGTGCTACAGTGTTCTCCAAGATAGACTTGAGATATGGTAACCATCAGTTGAGGATTAGGGCGTCTGATGTCTCTAAGACAGCCTTTTGTACTCGGTATGGACATTATGAGTTCTTGGTGATGTCATTTGGGATGACAAATGCCCCTGCTGCTTTTATGGAGTTGATGAACCAAGTGTTCAGGCCCTATTTGGACTCATTTGTGATTGTTTTCATTGATGATATTTTGATTTACTCCTATAGCCGTGAGGAGCATGAGCAGCACCTTCGAGTCGTCCTCCAGACTTTGAGGGATAGTCAGTTGTATGCCAAATTTTCCAAGTGTGAGTTCTGGTTGAGTTCAGTTGCATTTCTAGGCCATGTGGTATCGTCAGAGGGTATTCAGGTGGATCCCAAGAAGATTTAGCAGTTAGAGATTGGCCTAGACCCACCTTAGCTACAAAGATCCGGAGTTTCTTGGGCTTAGAAGGTTATTATCGCCAGTTTGTGGAGGGTTTTTCATCCATTGGAGCCCCGATGACCAGATTGACTCAGAAGGGTGCCTAGTTCAGGTGGTCGGAGGAGTATGAGGCGAGCTTTCAGAAGATCAAGGAAGCCTTGACCATGGAACCGGTGTTAGTTTTTCCCACAGGTCCAGGGCCATATACCGTGTATTGTGATGCTTCACGGGTGGGACTTGGTGCAGTGTTGATGCAGGATGGCAAGGTTATAGCCTATGCTTCTCGTCAGTTGAAGGTTCATGAGAAGATCTATCCAGTTCATGACTTGGACTTACTAGCTATTGTGCATTCATTGAAGATTTGGAGGCATTATTTGTATGGTGTGCCATGTGAGGTGTTCACGGATCATAAGAGCTTACAGTATCTGTTCAAATAGAAGGAGTTGAACATGAGGCAGAGGAGATGGTTAGAGTTGCTAAAGGATTATGATATTACCCTTCTTTATCATCCGGGGAAGGCCAATGTGGTGGCCGATGCTTTGAGCTGGAAGTCAGCCAGTAGGTCTTGCTTATTTATCAGTCGGAGACCGACCTTTTGCGTTGGATGTTCATGCCTTGGCCAACCGATTTATAAGATTGGAGGTTTCTGAGACTGGCAGTGTGTTGGCCCATACCGTGGCCCGTTCTTCATTGTATGATCGTATTCGGTCCAAGCAGTATGATGATCGCCAATTATGTGTTCTTAGAGATATGGTTCGACACAGAGGTGCCAAGCAGGTTACGGTGGATGATGAGGGAGTTTTGAGAATGCAGGGTCGTATTTGTGTACCTGATGTTGATAGTATTCGGGAGTTGATACTACAAGAGGCTCATAGTTTCCGGTATTCTATTCATCCGGGTGCCGCAAAGATGTATCAAGACTTACGGCAGCATTATTGGTGGCGGAGGATGAAGAAGGATATTTTAGCATATGTAGCTCGGTACTTGAACTGTCAGCAGGTGAAGTACAAGCACAAGAGACCCGGTGGTTTGATGCAGCAAATTCAACTTCCCGAGTGGAAGTGGGAGCGTATTAACATAGATTTCATAGTTGGATTCCCGCAGACTCAGAGGATGTTTGATTCAGTATGGGTCGTTGTGGATAGACTGACCAAGTCAGCGCATTTCATCCCAGTATCAGTTTCGTATTCGTAGAGAAGTTGGCAAAGATCTATATGAGAGAGATTGTTAGATTGCATGGTGTGCCCATATCCATTATATCAGACTGAGGTACTCAGTTCACTTCCCATTTCTGGAGAGTATTTCACCGAGAGTTGGGCACACAGATTTATTTGAGCACAACATTTCATCCTCAGACAGACAGTCTGAGCGTACTATTCAGATTTTGGAGGATATGTTGCGAGCTTGTGTCATTGACTTTGGTGGTTCATGGGAATAGTTCTTGCCTTTAGCTGAGTTTGCCTACAACAACAACTATCAGTCGAGCATTCAGATGGCTCCGTATGAGGCGTTATATGGTAGATGGTGTCAGTCTCCAGTCGGATGGTTTGAGCCTGGAGAGGCTAGATTGTTGGGTTCTGAGTTAGTCCAGGATGCCTTGGACAAGGTGAAGATCATTTAGGATAGACTTTGTACAGCTCAGTCCAGGCAGAAGATTTATGCGGATCGTAGAGTTCGAGATTTGGCCTTTATGGTAGGAGACCGGGTATTTCTTTGAGTGTCGCCCATGAAGGGTGTGATGAGGTTCAGGAAGAAGGGAAAGCTGAGACCTACGTACATTAGTCCATTTGAGATTCTGGATAAGGTAGAAGAGGTGGCCCACAAACTTGCCTTGCCACCTAGTTTGTCAGCCGTGCATCTGGTATTTCACGTATCAATGCTCCGGAGGTATATTGGGGATCCATCTCATGTACTTGACTTCAGTGGTGTCCAGTTGGACAAGGATTTGTCTTATGAGGAGGAGCCGATAGCCATATTAGACCGGCATGTGCGATGGTTGAGATTGAAGAGTTATCTTTCGGTTCGTGTTAAGTGGAGAGGTCAGCCTGTTGAAGCAGCTACTTGGGAGTCCGAGTCCGATATGCGGAGCCGATATCCCCACCTTTTCTCCGATTCAGCTACCTTTCCATGTCCGTTCGAGGACGAACGGTTGTTTTAGAGGTGGAGATTGTGATGATCCAAAAGATAATCCTGTGTAAATTTAGCTAAAAATGTGTTCTGAGAGCCCGAAAGCATCCGTTAATCTCACCTTGATTTGATGTGAAATCTGTGTTACCGGGCCCGTATCATGGTTCCGAAGCCCGAAACAGGTTCAATATGTGTTATGTGAGTCATCTGTAAAATTTGGTAAGAAACGGACTTGGTTTGACGTGTTTCGGATCAAAAATGGAAAATTTGATAGTTTATGAAGTTTGAGGAAATTCAATGGATTTTTGAGTTAAATTCATTCGTTTTGATGTTATTTTTGTGGTTTAATTACTCGAATAAGTTCGTAGGATGATATTGAAGTCGTGTGTATATTTGGTTTTGAACCCCGAGGGCTCGCGTGAGTTTCGGGTAGGTGTCAGGGTGCTAAAAGGTTGAAAAATCTGGTGTAAATAGGTTGTTGCTGGTGTCTGATTCTTTGCTCTATGCGATCGTGTAGGGTTAGCTGTGATCGAATAGCTTTAAATGAGGGGGAGGTCAGTTTCCTCTATGCGATCGCATAGAACTGTCCGTGATCGCATAAGGGTATAGAAGGTCCAGGTGGGGGGCTGGCTAGGTACCCTGTGCGATCACATAGACTTGTTCGTGATCACATAGGGAGGGGTTCCTTGAGTTGTGCGATCATAGGTCTTTGTTCACGATCGCGGTGCATCAGAAGTAGACCTCTTTGCGATCGCAACCCTCTCTTAGCGATCACATAGGCTTATTTCGTCCAGTCATTTAAAAGCCTTAAAACATAATACCCATTACGGGATTTTCATATCTTTCACCTTTTTCTTCTTCTCCACTCTTCTTAAGAGATTCTTAGGAGACAATTCTACCATGGCTTCATAGATAAGTGTTCTTAACTCCAACTTCTTCCATTTTCATCATCTAATACTAGATTCTAGGCCTAAAAGAATGAAATCAAGGGTAGAAATTGGGGGTTTTGGGTAGAGGTTGGGCTTTTGGAAATTTTGGGAATTCAACCTCATTCTGGGGTTGAATTTCAAAACAAATTGTATATTCAGGCTCGTGGGGGAATGGGTGATCGAGTTTTGGTCCGAACCTCGTGTTTGGACCAAGCGGGCCCGGGGTCAAATTTTGGGATTTTTTGAAGAATGATGGGAAATGTATAATTAGACTTTGGGATTCAATTATTGAGTCATTATTAATATTATTGAGTCGATTCTTCTTAGATACTATTGTTTCGGAGTTGGATTGAAGAAGAAAGGCCGTGATTGAGGCTTGACTTGCATTCTTAGAGCTGAGGTAATTGTTTGGCCTACCTTAGTTTGAGGGAATAAGTATGTAGTCTTATTTGCTATGTGTATTTCATCTCCGACGTAAAGGTGAGGTGACAGGTACCTATATGTTGTGGTCAAGCATGCCCGTGAGTCTAATTTTGATGAGTTACTTACTGTTCTTTGATATTCTCTGTTCTGCGAATTATTGGGGACCCTAGAAGTCGTACCTTGAGGTTATTCATGATGTAGAAATTTATTGATTATGTGTTCGGTCGAGGGTTTTACTGTTGACATTATACTTCTGAGTGAGATTGTTTATAGTTGAGTCCCTTGCCGGGACAATAGAATTTTGTTGATTATTAATGTACATTTGAAATGTCGTATTGTTAAACTTTCATATCAATTGTTGTTTTTATATTCATTATGCACGAGGGGACATTCCGTGCCATGTGATTATTTATGCACGAGGGGACATTCCGTGCCGAGTGATTATTATTTATGCACGAGGGGACATTCCGTGACGAGTGACTTTATTATTTATGCACGAGTGGACATTCTGTGCCGAGTGACTGTGAGGCTATGCACGAGGGGTCATGCCATGCCTTCTCCTGTATATTTTACTTGTTTCGAGTTGTTACTTCATGTTTTACTTCTACATTCCAGTTAGTACTTGACTCTACTGTTTTAGCAATTGTTGCCCTTTCATCCCCATCATGTTCTTCCCCGTAGTTGTATTTCTTGTTTATTTCCTGCTATATAATTGAACTGCACAAGTAATATTTGTTGTCGTGTCCTAGCCTCGTCACTACTTTTCCGAGGTTAGGCTCGGCACTTACTCAGTACATGGAGTCGGTTGTACTGCTGCTACACCCGCACTTCTTTATGTTGTGCAGATTACGTAGCTGGACCCAGTAGACATCGTTAGGGGGAGTATCCTTCAGTCCATTTCAGACGACACCGAGGTAGGTCCGTAGGCGTTCGTGGATCTTGGTGTCACCATCTATCTTTCATTCTGTCATCTATGTGTTTCTAGACAGATATATCATTTTATTTCAACTGTTGTCTTTAGCTAAATCTTACACTGGTTCGTGAGGTGGTGACTCCATTTCTGGGTTTTGTACGTAAAGGGATTTCTTTGTTATTGGCTATTGTTATTTAGATTTTGTTAAGCTTCCGCATTTTATCTCAATTAGCTAGTCAGTGTTTATTACTTTCACTTGTTAATAAATCAATTTAGTCAATACATTGGCTTGCCTAGCGGGTGCAACGTTAGGTGTCATCACAGCCTGAAGGTGGAATTTCGGATCGTGACAATTTGTGGAGCAATAAGTTGCAATTTGATGCTTTCAATATTAAGGAAGGAATTTGCAAAAAAAAGAATAAAATTAATTAAGTTGACTATTTTATATTAGTACTAAACTATAATTGAATTTTAAAAAAAGAAGAAGATAAAAGTAAAAAATAAAGTAATTTGCTATTAAAGAAAGAAATAATTACAAGAAAATACACGTGACTTTACACCATAACAAAAAATGACCCATGTTTTTAAGTTTTACCCGACTTAGCCCATATTGTACATATTTTGAAAGCACTGGCAAATTGAAAATTTGTGTTCTCACAACCATTTCTTCCACTCTCTCTTTTTCTCGCATCTTCTACATATGCTTTAAAGGGTCGTCCTCCATTACTTCTTCTCCCCCTATGTCACTTGATTGCAATGTATGAAAATTGAATAGTAGAAGTCCACCATTGATGGCCATTCAAAGCTTTGCTTTCGAAAATAGGATTTTTTTAGTTTGTTAGTTGTTTGGACTAGGTGTTGTTCCAATTGATTGAAAATATCAAAATTAGTTCATAATTTAAATTTGAAGTGATTTGGAGTAGATTTGAGTCGGATTTGAGTTGAATTTCAGAAAAGACTCAAGGAAGAAGACGAAGTCATTTTTTTTGTATAATTATGTATAATCTTGTATAATAGTGTATATGAGTGTATAAACAAGTCTTATACATCATTATACACTTTTATACATCTTTATACAAGCGTTTGTAGACGAACTCCTTCCACGATTTTCTGATACAATTCTTGTTCAAAACCAGTCCAAATCTCCATTAAATTACTTGAAATTATAACCTTCTTATACTATTTCTAATAAGTCTAAATAACACCTACTCCAAATTTTTCACAAAATCAAATTTAAAATTTAAATCCACATATTTATGCTTATTAAAAATCTAATTTCACCACCCAAATGGATTTGGTTTGTTGAACTAATATTTGAGTTACAGTTACTGATTGAAAAATTAACTTAAAATTTTGAGCAATCATTTTTAAAAATTGAATAATAATTTTCGAGAACCTATTGGAGTTGAATGCTGAGTATTAGCCTATTATTTTGGGCTAGTTGGTTGTTAATTAAAATATGGCGTATAAAATTGAAAAGTATGGAGCCTAATTGTTCTTATGTGAAATTTTCCCTTAAATAAAAAATACATTGTATTCAAAAGACTAAAATAAAAAAGAGGAGAAAAGACTGAGGAAAACTTCGGGTGGTTTCGAACCCGCATCACCACAACATAGGAGAGAATTTAAGTACCCAAAGCAACCACTTCTTCTATCGGTCACTTTGTAGTTGGGGACACCATTAAAATATTAAAGGGGTCCCGTATATAAGTACATATATATATATATAATATGTATATAAAGAATTTTTGTCGAGGCTAACAGGGTCACGTGTAATGACTCGGTCCGTTGTTTTAAGAATTTTTTCCCCAATCCCCTATTAACCGCTTCTCCCATGTCTATTTATGTTATTTGAACTTGTCGGAGCATTGAGTGATGAAATCCGGAGTGATTTTGGACACATAGTCCATAAATGTGGAATTTAGCTTTAGAAATATAGTCGTAGCTAGATTTGTGTGAAGACGGATCCGGAATGGAATTCCGTCGACTCCGTTAGCTCTGTTGGGTGATTTCGGGGTTAGGATCGTGTTCTGAATGTGTTTCCGAGGTCGGTTGCGGATTTAGGCTTGAATTGGCTAAAGTTAGAATTTCGGCGATTTCGGCCGATAGGTGAAATTTTGATATCGGACTCGGAATGGAATTCCGAAAGTGACAGCAGGTCCATAATGTCATTTATGACCGTGCAAAATTTTAGTTCATTTGGATGAGTTTAGACGTGTTTCGGTATCGGATGTGAATTCTAAAAATTTCCTAAGTTCTTAGGCTTGAATCTATGCATAATTAATGATTTCGATGTTATGAGATGCGCTTTTAAGGCTTAACCAAGTTTGAACAAGGTATTAGGGTTAGTTGGTAGGTTTGGTTGAGGTCCCGGGGGCCTCGGGGTTGTTACGGATGCCCAACGGGTGAGTTTGTGAATTTGAGAACAGTTAAACCATTCTGGTTCTGGTGTCTCGCACCTGCGAAGGTATTTCCGCAGGTGCGTACACGCAGGTGAGAAGGGGGTGCCGCAAGTGCGACCCCAGGCCACATAATGAACATCCGCACCTGCGATTGGGTTTCTGCAGGTGCGGCATCGTAGGTGCGAAATATCTGGGCAGTTTATACCAAAAAATCGAGGATTTGAATTTCATAATTCCAAAATCGATTGTGAGCTCGGAACATGGCGATTTTTAGTGGGATTTGAAGAGGATAATCATAGGTAACATTTTCTAACCTTAATCCCTTTATATATCGATAATCTCTATCATTTTCTTCAATCTAATCAATGAAATTGGATGAAAAAACATGAAAATGGGATGAAATTTTCCCAAGTAGAAATCTGAGGATTTAGGGAGATTTAGATGTCGGATTTTATTGAATCTTTTTCGAGTGGGTTCATGAGAGAATGGGTGTTCAGGAAATATAAATTTTACCCGATTCCGAGACATGGACCCGGGGGAGTTTTTGGGCGAATTTCTTAATTTCGCGTATTAGCTTATAAATAATTAGCTATTTTGTTCCCATGAAGTGATATTTACACCATGCAATCGATTTGAATATATTTGGGCCACCCGGAGTCAGATACTCGTGGCAAGAGCGTGGTATTGAGTTGATTAGCGCAGTCAAGGTAAGTGGCTTGCCTTATTCTGTGTTGGGGACTTTTCCCTAGGCATTTTTTTATACTGATTTCGTTATGTGGACGCCGTGTACGCGAGGTGACGAGTGCGTACACGGGTCATTGTTGCAAAATCCTAATTTTAATCCTACGAAATCGCTCATTTTCATTCACATATTACTGTTTCCATCTTAATAGAGTAGATAGCTTAAGAGACAGCATGCCTACCTGTTCTGACATGATTTCCTCTTATTTGCTACTAATCACATCATGCTTAGGTAGCTTTACTCTATTCTTGCCTGTTATTTTTTCTGGATTGTTTAATTAATCCATAATTGACATACTTCTACTTTGCATATTTAAATTGGGATTACGGACAGAGATTTGGGAGTTTTCTCCCTGTATTGCATTTCATATTTAAATTGGGATTGCGGACCGAGATTTGGGAGCTTTCCCCATGTACTGAAATGCATATTTAAATTGGGACTACGTACAGAGATCTGAGAGCTTTTCCCTTGTACTGCATAGCATATTTAAATTGGGACTACGGACTGAGATCCGGGAGCTTTCCCCGTGTACTTCATTGCACATTTACTGTTGAGATATATGTTGTGCTGAGTCGAGGGCTCTCTTTCTGTTATTAAATCTTTCCGTCTTCGTTACTCCTGTTTATCATTGCTTATCTGTATTTCACTGTTTTAAATTATATATTGACTTGTTTCTTTTTACAAACTCAGTAGGGCCTCAACCTAACCTCGTCATTACTTGACTGGGGTTAGGCTGCGCACTTATGGAGTACCGAATGTGGAGTACTCACGCCCTTTCCTGTGCATGTTTTCCCCATGTGCAGATCCAGGTACCAGCACCCAGTATCGTGGCTAGGAGTCGTCCTAGTAACAACCAGGAGACCGCGAGGTAATTCTGCCGCGTCCGCAGAATCCCCCGAGTCCCCTTCTACTATAGTATATGCATATAAGACTTGTGTATTTTTCATTGTTTCATTGTATAGAGCTACATTTAGTACAGAGCTTGTGACTATGGTGACATCCCGAGTTTTTGGAAGTGAAAGTGTATATGCTGAGCAGCGTTATATCTACTTGAGTTCTTTTCTCTCTTTATTTTATTGATTCTGTCATTTTTCCGCAAATGTTAGGCTTACCTAGTCGTAGAGACTAAGTGCCGTCACGATACCTTTCGGAGGGTAAAATGGGTCGTGACATCACGTGATCCCTCAGACACCAACATAGGTCCACCCCTGCATAGAACGATATAGCGTCCACCAATTTAATAAATAGAATTCATCAGATATACCATCGCCACTCAATAATTCCGGTCGTAGTTCCATTAACTTTCTACTTCCGCTACAAGAAGATACCTGGGCAATATAACAAAGTGTTTTTATTTGTTCTAGTCCCTGTGTTTTTATTATTCACTTAATGACCCTTACGTGACAGAATCTAAATTAGTCTGCCGGGGACATGGAAAAAAAAGATAAGTCCTTGGGAATATTGACTCTGTTATTAAAAGAATCTGGTAAATGGAATGTTGATCAAAATCTATGAAATTGAAGAGTGCCCCAAATAAATGAAAAGACAAATAAAAGTCTCCATGCCACTACACAAGGTATTGGGAGTGACACATCTATATATGTGCATTGGTGTTTATTGCAAAAGAAATTATAGCATCTTTATTATAGAAAAAAGTCATGTGTCAAATCCTTTTAACATGACACTTGGGGGGAATCAAATCTATTTGTTCTGCCCTACTTGAAAACAAGGTCAATCATTATTCATATCTTATCCAATTTTCAGCTCCATATAAAAGAACTAATAAAGAAAAGAAATGCAATAACTAATAACATATAACATTCTCAATATGGCTAATTATGAGTATCAAAATATATTGTTCCATAAAAACTTTTACATGGATACGTGCACTTGTATGAACTCAATTTTATATAGTAATTTTTTTAGTATTGACTCGCTCGACATAAGTAGGATTATTGATGGAGTTAGAGTTTACGTTAAGTAGATCCACCATAAAAAGAAGTATAATATACAAAGAAATTGTCCGAATTCACATTTATCGTACGGTGAAGATTGCCCAAGACCATATAAGGAGACCAAGGACCTCAAACCCCTCCGGTGTGAGACAACTCAAAAATTCACATCTATCATATTAACATAAAAAAATTTTGACCTTATAATACACTATAATTCTTTGACGAATTGGATTCGGATCAACTGCCTTGCGCCTCCCAACTGTGTAGGACAAAGACGTGGAGGAGATAATAATCTTCATTGTGACAGAATAGTTTCGTTCGATATTTCTAAAGTACTTACTTGTTTTACTCAAATTGAATTGATGTCTTTTCTATGTTTAGAAAAAAGATATATATTTTAAGGGTTGTGAAAGAAGAACCGAGCTAGATGTCAAATTATTTCAAAAGAAGATGTTTAGGCTACGGTCTATATATATATATAGAGAGAGATGGCTATTTTAGTTTAAGAAATTAAGCGGGTGGTTATTTGAGTTAATTCTTCTAATTATTCTCCCCCATCGTTTTTAATTTCTATTAGAATCCTAGCTAATACTGGTGGTTTAGCAGAAGCAGATCCAATTATGAGCTTGATGGTTTTGCAGAGCCGTGTGTTTACGCAAAAATCAAGTATAGATAGAGTTAGAATTATACTTTTTGTTCAAAAAAGTTTAATTTCATTATGGAGAATAAAAATTAATAAAAGTTTGAGGTGTGTCAAGGATCATGTTCTTGTGATATTTCACACATATAATGATAAAAAAATTGAGGTGTATCCTCCAAATTCAACAAGCACTTCCGATTATAAACTGGGAACAAAAGTAGAAGATAATTTAAGAAAAAAATCCAGCATAAAGGAGAAAGAGGAAGATTCATAAAGTTCTGTCTACAAGTATGCAAAAATACCTTGTATATGTAGGTGTTACTCCAATAACTAATTAACAGCTAAATAACGACTAGTTTAACTCCATCAAATATAAGATAAGATAGTTTACTAGATAATAAGTAAATATAAAAAATAATATTTCAATTCCAAGCCAATGACGGATATTCTCCATTAAGATATCACTAATTTTCCAATACTTCTAAGGACCCATTCTTTCAACTCTATACATACGACGTCTAAAAAGTCTGTCACCCATACTATATTTACACCATGTGAACACCTACAATGGGAGAAAATTTAGATATTAACAAACGCAATTGTGAGTAGAAATCCTTTAAGGCCAAATAACATACAAAAAATAAAAATAAAATACGATGCTTGTTTACCCTCACAACGGATAACAATTAAATTTGTACGCAGTTATAAGGATATGTTGATTGATTTAACACACGTAATCAAGAATGTTAGTGTAACGACCCGACCAATCGTTTTGAGCTCTAGCATGTCGTTCAGGGGTTTGAGACCCTGAGTAGCTTCACTTCAGGTATTATGACTTGTACGCATGGTAGGAACTGAATTTCGGGAAGTTAAGAGTTGATTTGGAAAAAATTTCCATTTCGGAAGCCTTAAGTTGGAAGAATCGACTATTTTGAGTAAACGACCTCGGAATCGGAATTTGAAGGTTCCAACAGGTTTGTATGATGATTTTGGACTTTGGCGTATGTCCGTATCAGATTTCGGATGATCCGGGAGCGTGTCGACGCCTATTGTGGAAGTTGGCATTTTGGAAGAATTTCATAAATTTGGGTTGAGGTGTATTTAAATGTTTTCGATGTCCGTTTGGGATTCCGAGTATGGGAATAGATCCGTATGGTGATTCTGGTATTGGGAGCGCGCCCGGAAGTAGATTTGGAGGTCCATAGGTCATTTGCGGGTCATTTGGCGAAAGTTAGAAATGTTAAGGTTTTTAAGATGTTTGACCACGAGTGGACTTTTTGATATCAGGTCGGACTTCGATTCTGAAAGTTGGAGTAGGTCTGTAATATCGAATGTGACTTGTGTGCAAAATTTGAGGTCAATCGGACGTGATTTGATGGGTTTCGACATCGAATTTAGAAGTTTGAAGTTCTAAAGTTCATTAAGCTAGAATTGGGGTGCGATTCATAATTTTGATATTGTTTGATGTGATTTGAGGCCTCTAACAGATCCGTGTTACGTTATGGGACTGGTTTTTGTGATCGAACGGGGTCTCGGGGGCCTCGGGTTTGTTTCGGAGGTGTTTGGGTTGTGTCGCGCTCTTATTTGATGTTTCAGCGTTGTTTCTTTGGGCATAAAGGGAAATATAGTGATAAAAAGACCTTTGATTTGTGATTGGATAGAACCATTAGATCCTTATCGTAATTACGGAGTCATAGCAACAAGAATCGTCGAATATCGATGTCGTATGAGAGAGTTATGCCAATTCCCGTGTCGGACAAAATTGCTGGTTTCTGGTGCGAAGATTTGTTCTTCGCGAATGCGAAGAAGGATTTCTTGGTTGACCGGCGAACGCGAAAAATTTTTCTTCGCGAACGCGAAGGTCTGCCGCGAAGGCGAAGTAGAAAAATCGCCTTGACAGTGTTTTAAACCGAGAATTTTGGTATTTTGGGCATATCCTGCATTCTAAAGCTCCGTTTGAGGTGATTTTCGCGTCGTTGTTCTCGTATCAACATGGGGGTAAATATCTGACCTTTATTTTGATGTTTCTACATGATTATTTTTGTTGGTTTCTTTGTTTAGATTGTAGAAATTGAGATTTTGAGCCCCAAAGTTGAAAAATGGTAAATCCTTGATTTGAGAGTCGATTCATGGACGAAATTGGATGAATTTGTTGATATAGACCATATGAGTAATGGATAATATTTATTTTCAATGATTTTCGAAATTCGGGAACGTGGGCCCGAGGGTTGACTTTTAGAGCGGAGTTGTTATAAATTGATTTATTATGAGTATTAGAGTATGTTTTTATTGTTTGCACAATGTTGACTAGTTTTGGAGCGGCGGACACCGGTTTGAGGTGTTAGAGCGATTTTGGAGCCGGTTATGGAACTTCAGAGCGAGGTAAGTCTCCTGTCTAACCCTGTGAGGGGGAAATTACCCCTAGGTGTTATATATTGATGTGTGCTACTTGTTATGGGGGCTACGTACGCGTGACGTGACGAGAACCCGTATGTAGCTACATTCATGTTATTATCCAGGTAGGCTTTGGTTCACATCATGCTATAGCTGTACTATTTGAGCAGTCTCTCGCCTATTAAATTCCTATGTTTTACATTTCGACTTGAGACTAGGCTTGCTATTGTAGAGACTTCACGAGTTCATGATTAGTCACCAATAATTTTACTTCCCTTACGGTATGTTTCCGTGATATATATGTTTCATTGAAAGGTTTTGTTAAATAAATTGTAATTCACACGTTTATTTGTGAGTGGGATTAATGACCCGTCAAGGCTTCTTATTCTTATGGGAGCGGGCCGTTCGCCTCGGCAAGTTAATAGATGCATCTATTGTTCGTGCCGTTCTACCCTCGGTGATGCAAAATTTAAATATTTATGTTGGATCGGGCCATACGCCTCAGCATTTCCTATATCATATCCTCATGAAATCGTGCGTAATATTTGGAAAGAAGCCAGTGTATCTGTGAATATTTCAGATTTGAATTATTGCAATCTATTTGGTGAGATTCACTATATCTATATATATGTTCCGATTATGGAGAGAATTTCTAATGGAGAGCTTGAGTTCATCATAAAGAGGGGGATCTGTACCACATGATTTATACTTGTTTATTTCATTATTTGCTCTACCTCATGCTTATTTACCTCTTTATTATACCAGATGTTATTGGACCACTAGTGAGTGTCGATGTCGATCCCTCGTCACTACTCCTCCGGTGTTAGGCTAGATACTTACTGGGTACATGTTGATTTACGTACTCATACTACACTTGCTGCACATTTTTGTGCAGGTACATATATTACTAGTGGCCTTATGAGAGCAGAGGCGTGTATGCATGCGGAGACTTAGGTGAGCTGCATTCCATATTATGACCGTAGCCGGAAGAGTCTCCTTCAGAGTATTTATATATTTTTTTCTATCCAATTTGTATTCCGGACAGATGTTGTATTTTACTTTAAATTTCTAGTTGATACCCATGCAACTTATGACACCGGGTTTTAGGGTGATTATGTGTTGTTCTGTATTGAAGTTGTTAAAAATTATCATTATTTATTCTATAAATCCCATCTTTTACTATTTATTGGAAGGAAAATACGATTTCTAAAATATTGTAATGATAACCAAATTAAGTATTTATTGTTGGCTTGCCTAACATTGGTATCCAGTGCCATCACGACCTTTAATGGATTTGGGTCGTGACAGTTAGATAAACGAATTAAAGATAAAATGAATAACCAAACAAGTTGTGATGTTAAGGCCAGGCTTAGATTTAAGCTGAACATTAGTTTTGTCCTCGACCGAGCCCTCGATTCGAAGGTAAATGTTTATGAAGAACTATGATTAAAATAAGAACTTTTCAATAGCTAGAAAGTAGAGAAACACGTGTGTATTGCCTTGATATACGTATTACAATGTGTCACTATTGAATAAAAATCTTCCCCTTTATATAATAGGAGAGTTTCATCCCTAGTATAATTCAAGAAAAGGTGAAAATCCCCTTTTCTTGTCAATTACTGATTCGCTACAGACGTCGGTCGTGATATGCGTCGTGATATCCGGTGGTGTCGTGATATTCAGTGGAGTGCATATATCACGACCCTCTGTTAGTCTGGTGCAACCGTTACCATGCTTTCTGAGGTCTCGAAGCTCGATTGGTGTTTGAGGAAGTATTGTCTTATCAGGCTTGGTGGCGAGCACTTCGGTCGGACCTCGGTACGAGAAGTTTCCAACTTCGATTCCTATCCCATGTTGTCATATCCTTTCTTCATTTGACCCATCGGGAAATCGGGGTATGCGTTCCCCATATTTCACCCGTATACAGATAGTCCCCTCGTTTATGAGACAGTAGGTTTTCCGAAACGACAAGAAATAATAGATGAACCCCGGTTCCTTCCTTCATATGTTACAACTGAGATGACGAATAAGCCGAAACGTCCCATCAATCGCGTTGTTCTGACTTCAGACACGTGTCGGTCATTGGATAGTCACCTTCGAACGTGGAACGTCGTGTATTGATTACAATTTACCCTAAAAAATCATCGACCTTTATACCGCTTTCACTTCCCGATCCTAGATTTTACCTTTGAAATTTCTAACAGATCTCGACTTTTTCAAATCGTCATATCTTCATCTTTGATCTTCAAATCTTCATATTTGTTCTTAGATTTCTACCCAGATCTTCATCCTACCTTTAAACCTTCATACTCATTTCTTCAATCTTCATACTTGTTTCTTCAAACGTTCATACTTTTCCTTCAAATAAGCATACTTTCTAGATTAAGATGGATAAAATTTCCAAATCAGTTCCTCAGCAGGCTACCCCTTCATCTTCCTACCCGGCCACAGATGCCGAGGTGGCTGCAAAGCCCCTCATGAAAAGCGTTATACCCAGGGGCTATTCAATCGGAGATGACTTCAAGGTTGAGAAGGCATGCGCCAAACAAGACACGGGGGAAGGAGCATGGAGATACATATGATCCATTACTGAAGATACCCTTCCCATAGTCCGAGAGGATTGTAAATGGGAAGGCAAGGACGTGGTTGTCCCCGGGCCTAAGTACGATATTACTACCCATGTGGATGGGTATTTATGTATTTACAATTAACCCTTCACACTGAGTCCGGTATACCCAGTAGTCCTAGCCATTTGTAAGAGGTACAAGGGGTGCCTCGACAAATCCACCCATCCCTTTGGAGGATCTTGATCCTCCTACGTCATTTTGCGAATAACACAGAATCCCCTCAATTCACCATTGACCACCTACTCCATTTCTACAGTCCCCGAATTTTTTTAGGGGACTAATCAAACTTGTTCACCGAGCCAGCAAGGCTTCTTTTTCGAGCATCGAGATCGAGGTTGGAAGGGGCATTCTGTTCGGGGAAAAACTGAAGATCTGATCCCCTATGAGTTCTTGCCATTCCCCAAGAAGTGGAATGAATCTCGTAGGTGTAGTCTTTCCTTAAGCGTCAACTTTCTTTTATTTCTTTTCTCATCACCAATATTTATGATCGTGCAGCTGTTGCCCAGGTTCCCAATGCGGTCAATAGGGTAAAGGAGTGGATCAAAGGAATCTGGAAGAAGATGTCCTACTATTAGTGCACATGGTGCAAAATTTCGAATGGAAGATGGGAGGCCCGTTGTCATGGTAAGGCTCTCGTTGGAATAGTTATTACTACGCCCTAAACTTACATAATGCTGACTTTTTTGCCCTTTCTTTCGCAAGTTTCCCTAAGACCACCGAACTTAGGCTGTTGGAAAGGGACGAGGACGCGTCCTTATCCGTTGAACCCTCCATTATGGGATAGCCCAGGGCTGTCGTGGGGAAGAAGAAGAGGAAAAGAAAGTCCTCGGGCTCCCTGGATCTTGAGGCGAATACAAAGAAGAGGGTAGCTTCCCGAGCTCGTAAGCCCAAGAAGAACACTAAGTCCAGGGTACCGTACCCTGACTTCCTTCACCGGCTCAGGTATGATCCCAAAGAAGACAACATCTTCGTCGCCTATGGATCGACCCCTACCGGGGAGCAGGCGACGACCGATGGAAGGGACTATGAGGCCGATCTTCTTCCGATTCGAGAGGTCAAAGAGGAGTCGTATTTTTTGACCTCCCAAGAAATTGTTCATGTATTGAAGAAGGTGAACATTATCATCGTGACACCCTTCTATACTGAGTCCATGCTTGAAGAGGCTCAAGTGGGAAAGGAAAAGTCAAGTGAATGTGTTCAGGGTGCAGATGACCCTCTCCACTCCTTCTTCGATGGCATGGACATGTCCCCATTGGAGGATTTTTTAGGCTCCGAAGAAGGACGTGGACTCGGGAGCAAGGGGTGACCTCGAACCCAAAACCGGTGAGGCAATTTCCTTCACCGAGCGTGGACCCTGCCCGCAAGAAACAATCATTCTTATAGCCCCCGAAGATGCTCGTGTTCTATTTGTTTCAATGGGTGTATCCAGCTACCTCCGATGCCTGGTGATCGAGGAGAACCAAGCAAAGATGAACGACATGAGTGCTCCATGTCTTTTAACTGAGGCGCATCGGGTTGTGTACCGGTTAAGGAATTTACACATTTACATACCCCCTGTGAATTCCACTTAAATGTTGATATCTCTCACTGTTTTTTTTATTTTGCGGTCCTCGGTTCTTCACCATGAGAGCTTCCTCTGGTACTGCTTAGAAACTAGCTAGCTCGAGTTCGAGCTCAAGGAGTAGGTCCGGAAGAAGGACATGTACAGGCTTCTCAATGAGAAACAGGACGGAGCCGTCAAAGACCTCCATGCCGAGCTGGACAGGGCTTAAAAGGAAGCTTCGACCCTGAAACGAGTAACATGCCGACCTGCTTGAATAGTTAAAGGTGTATATGAAGCTAAAAACGAGAAGATAGTCGTGGTGACTAACAACACAACCTCGCAGGTCTTACAAAAGATCGACCTGATCAACCAGCTTCGAGCCGAGATGAACGAGGCCAAGGCCATAGCCGAAGGGTGGAAAGGCAAAATGGACCTGCTGGCTTCAGAGAAGGAAACCGCGAAGGTGGAGCTAGAATCGGTTGAGAACCAACTCCGAGTGGCAAAGATAAATCTGATGAATGACCTCAACTTAATGATGATCTTCGAGTACAAATAAGCTCAGATGTCATAGAACGAGATGCCCTCGGTAGAGAAGATGAGGCAATGAAGTCCAAATGGGACACAACCTCCGCTGAAGCCAAAAAGATATCCTTAAACATTGAGGCTGAGTATGTGACGCAGCTGAATATATGAAGCGATTGTTCCGAAGAGAGTCCCTCGAAGAGATCCACACCAGAGGTTTTGACTCGTCAGTTTAAATTGATGAAGCAAAAAGGCTCGAGGCCGAGGAAAAAGAGCTCTATGAGCCTGAAGGTACCAAAGGCTCCGAGGGTTCTGAGGACTTCGACGGTTCTAGCGACGAGTCGAGCCCCAGTGAAAACCAGGCGTAGATGCCTTGGTACTTTTTTAGTTTTTGTCTAATGTATATTTTTTGTTTATTTTGAGGCCGTTTTTATTAGGCCTTTGGAAAAAAATATCAGAATATATATGAAATATTCTCTTTCTTGCAATATCGTGTCTTTACTTTTAAGCATCGTTTCATAATTTCTATTCATGTAATGTTTTTAATGCCTTAGTATAGAATCAAATATAGTTGTGGGGCATTCATTTTTTCAGAGGTCTGAACGGAGTCCGACCTCGATAAAACTTTTTTGTCCCGAGGCTTTGAAAAATCGGTGTGACCAAATGTTTTCTCAAGATGCTTAAGTGATTTTAGACGATGCTTTTTCCGAGGGTAACCATTTAACAGGTCTCGAGTTCTTAAAGGCCTTACCTTCTGCTTACGAGCTACGGACGTATCTGAGCCATTTTTAGTGTGGCCATAGTCTTTTGTATTTGGGCACCGCCTAATCGGTTTGGTGCCTCCGAGATTTTGTAGCCTATGTTGTTCGAACATTCTTATGACGACAGTCCCTGAGTAGGGGTAGCCCGTGGGCTCTTAGGATCCGGAATTTAAGAGGCAAGAAAATGTGTAATTGCAAGCCATAACTTTCTTTTATTTCTCACTGTGTAAAGTGTATGATCAAAATCGCATAAAATTTATCATGGCTAGAGTGGACTATGGGAGCATAGTACCGTTTGGCCCTTACAGTGAATCCTAACCACCAAGCCTTAGCTTCTAGCATACAAGGTTTTTCTTTTTTCCCAGCTAAAAACCACAATCCCTGGGTAATGGCCCCAGTATTCGAGGTTGATCTTGAGAGGGCTCGTGTACTGTTGACATGAAGTGAACGATCATTGAATCCGGTTTGAGACCGGTCTTTGAATCTAAGTTAGCACATTTTAATGTTGCCTAGTTAAAACCCTTGCCGGAAAAGCCATTTTGGGACAAAGCTGGTTCAAAGGAAAAAGAGTGCAACGCGTGCTTCTAGACCTAATAGCCACATCCATCCTTGGTCATTGCTTTAAAATGCTTGTTGGATTCATAACATGATCAAAGAATAGTTGAGTTCGTACCTTAGTAGTAGTAATGCTTTAAGTATGTCACGTTCTAGTTGTTCGGTAGTTGTACGCCATTTCCTGTTTCGAGTTTGTATGAGCCTTTGCCGGTAATTCCGATGACTCGATATGGTTCATTCCAATTCGGTCCCATCTTCCCCTCATTCGGGTTCTGGGCGTGCAATGTTACTTTCCTCAACACCAAGTCTCTGATCTTGAAATGTCGGAGGTTGGAAAATCCGGTTATAGTATCTTTCTATCCATTGTTTCTGGGGGGCCAACCAGACTAGGGAGGCCTCCCGCCTTTCATCCGACAATTCCATGCTCTGACTCTTATGTCGCATATTTGAACCTTAGGCGCATTTCTCTCATTTCAACTCATATTAAGGCTTCGGCCCCATAGACCAACAATAATAGAGTGGCCCCTGTACTAGACTTCGAGGTCATACGATATGCCCACAAGACTTCGGGAAAGATTTCCTTCCACCTCTCTTTGGCATTAGTCAGCCTCTTTTTTAGGTTTTTAATATGATATTGTTTGTTGATTCTACCTATCTGTTCCGCTAGGGTGGTAAGGTGTTGATAGTATCTTCATAATCTTGTGATCTTTGAAAATTGTATTTACCTTGTTGTTGATGAATTGTTTCCAGTATCGCAAACGATCTTGTCCGGTATCCCAAATCGACATATTATGGTGGTCCCAGATGAAGTCAATAACTACTTTCTCCCGGACCTTTCCTAATGCTTGATCCTCGACCCATTTGGAAAAGTAATCGGTCATGAATAATATAAATTGAGCTTTACCGGGTACCCACGATAAGGGACCGACGATGTCCATTCTCTACTTAATAAACGTCCATGAGGGCAGGACCGAGTAGAGTAGCTGTCCGGGCTGATGGATCATCGCTAAATGTCTCTGGCAGTAATTCCATTTTCGTACAAAGTCCTTCACATCTTTCTTCATTTCGGACCAATAATAGTCGACCCTGATTAATTTTCGGACCATGATTCTGCCCCCGAATGATTCCCGCAAGTTCCTTCATGAACTTTTCTCAAGGAATATTTGCTATCTTCCAGCCCCAAGCATCTGGCTAAAGAGCCATCGAACGTTCTCCTGAACAATATCCCCTCGACCAAGCTAAATCTGGCAGCCTTGGTACGGAGGGCTCTTGATTCTTTGGGTTCTGAGGGTAATTTCCTAGACATCAATTAGTCTATGTACTTGTTCCTCCAATCCCAGATTAAACTCGTTGAGTTTACTTCGGCATGGCCCTCCTCTATGATCGACTTCTTGAGTTGTACTACTGTTTTCGAACTGAATTAATCGTCATCAACCAATGAATCCAAGTTAGCTAGAGCATCGACCTCGCTGTTCATATCTCGATGCATGTGCTGCAGGATTTATTCCTTGAATTGGTACAACGTTACCTGTAATTTGTCTAAATACCTTCACATTCATTCCTCTTTCACTTCAAACGTCTCTTTGAATTGATTTACCATGAGGAGGCACTTCAATCACCTGGGCCCCATGGTTTTTAGCCAATTTGAGACCTGCAATCATACCCTCATACTCAGCCTCATTATTTTTCAATTTCATGGTTCTAATAGACTGTCTAACTACATTCCTCGTAGGTGGTTTCAGCACGATCCCGATCCCGGACCCTTTTGTGTTCGAGGCACTGTCTGTAAAAAGGGTCCAAATTCTCGCAAGTAGTCCCCGAGGATAGCAATAGTTCCCTTTCATCTTTGGGCACTAAGGCCGCCGTAAAGTCGGCCATGAAGTCTCCCAAAATTTGAGATTATATGGCGGTTCGGGGTCGATAATCAATATCGTGCTCACTGATTTTGACGGCCCATTTGACCAACCAGCCTGAGAGGTCAGGTTTGTGCATGATGTTCCTTAGTGGGTAAGAGGTTTCGACACATAAGGGGTGGCTTTGAAAGTATGGTTTTAACTTTATGGAGGCGCTTAGCAAAGCGAGTGCCAATTTTTCCAAGTTAGGATACCTTGTTTCGGCGTAGCCTAGAGTTCTATTGACATAGTAAATAGGAAAATATGTACATGGTGTCTTTACGCTTGCGCTGTCAGCCTCTGAACAACCTTGATGTTGTCCACCACAGTGATATCTTCTATGTACTTTATTTTGTTGGGATGATCTCGATCCCTCGATTGGATACCATGAACCAGAAGAATTTTCTTGATCAGACCCCGAATGCGCACTTTTCCGGGTTCAGCTTCATATTGTATTTCTTGAATGTGTCAAAGGTTTCCATAAAATGTTTCAAATGGTCCTTTACTCGTAGGGACTTTATTAACTTGTCATCAATATAATCTTCCATTGATTTTCTTATATATTCTTCCAACATCCAGTTTACTAGGCGTTGATAGGTGGCACATGTGTTCTTTAATCTGAATGGAACTACGTTACAACAATAGGTGCCGAATTTAGTGATAAAGGAAGTCTTTTATTGATCGCCAGGGTCCAACCAAATTTTGTTATGCCCGGAGTAGGCCTCAAGAAAATTGAGTATCTCGTGCCCGGTCATCGCGTCGATCATCCGATCAATGTTAGGCAAAGTAAAAGATTCCTTAGGTCATGCCTTGTTCAAATCATTATAATCCACACACATTCTTAGGTTATTTGATTTTTAGGTACTACCACTACGTTAGCTAATTAGTCCGAGTATTTAACTTCCCGAAAGGACCCTATAGTAAGGAGTTTAGATACCTCGTCCTTAATGAATGCACGCTTGACCTCGGACTTCGGTCTTCTTTTATGCTTAGACGGATGGAACTTTGGGTTCAAACCCAACTTATAAGTGGTTACATGTGGCGAGATCCCTGTCATGTCAAGATGAGACCAAGCGAAATAATCATTGTTAGCTATAAAAAATTCAATGAGTTTTTTCTTGGGCCCTCGATTGCCTCTCATTTTGTTCCTTGTAAAGTTACGCTCAGACCCGTTTCCCCTTCGATCTGCGTTGTATGGTTGATTCCAATCTCGGACCGGCCATGATTCATGATCGACAACTCTTTTAGACCTGTCATCAGTTCTGATGAGATAAACAGACTCATAAGGGGCTTCGAGTTGGTTGTCCTCGACTCTTATTTTTGACTGGTACCTATTGTGGACATCGACCCAAGTTACCGCCGGGTACTCTACAAAATTTTGTTTTAGCTGTTGCGAAGCCAAGAAGCTTTGAGGGTTAAGTCCTTGAGTGAATTCCTGAACTGTCCAATCATACGCAACCGGAGGCAAGTCTATCCGTTCCATTTTAAACCTTGACACGAACTCCCTGAGCACTTCGTTGTCTCTTTGCTTAACCTTGAAAAGGTCCAATTTTCTAGTCTCGGCCTTAATGGCCCCCGCATGAGCCTTCACAAAAGCATTTGCGAGCATCGCGAACGAGTCAATGGAATTTGGAGGTAAGTTGGTACAATATCATTGCTCTGTTTGACAATTTTCCCCGAACTTCTTTAGTAACACCGACTCGACTTCATCATCTTCCAAGTTGCTGCCTTTGATGGCGCATGTGTAGGAGATCACATGCTAATTCGGATCCGTGGTTCCGTTGTATATTAGAATATCAGTCATACGAATCCTCTTCGGAATTGGCTTTGGTGCCTCGCTTGTAGGGACAGGCTTTTGGAAAAATTTCTTGGAATCCGGTCCTTTCAATATCAAGGTTGCTCGTGGGATTTGGTCGACCCTAGAATTATATGTCTTCACCTTCATGTTGTTTGCCTCAATTTTATTTTCACCTGATTCCACTCGCTTCATTAATGCCTCAAGCATTTCCATCACTTTGGGACTAACCTTGGACTCAACTTCAACTGGTCTTTTGCTGATCTGCTCATTTCTTCGGGTGTTTTCCCGGGATGGTTCGAGCTCAACTCTGCTGGGGGCGCGACTTTTATTTTGCAGTTGTGATATCGCCACCTGTTGATCCTGCAATATTTCAAAGATTAACCGTAGCCTAACCCCGTGGGCTTTGCCTTCGGGTTCTCCTCGAGCCGTTGGTCGGGCTCCTCCGCGAATGCTGTTTAAGGGATTGGTCGGCAAATTCGTGTTGATGACCACCTGCGAGTTAGCATTGACTGGGTCGGTAACTGGGACTCCGTTGGGATTAGCAAGGGGTACTTCGTTGCTAGGCACCCTATTGTTATTTTCGCTGTGATGGCCAGACTCAGCCTCAACGTTCAAGTTAGCAGAATGAGAATTTGACATTTTTAAGCTAACATGAAATTAAGACCTTAAGGAATAAGTGTAAAATAGAGTGTGTTATGTAGGTTTGTCAAACCACCAGTATTATCCTTAGCCCCACGGTGGGTGCCAAAGCGTTTACCCTTAAAACGGATAACAATTAAATTTATATGCGTTTTTAAGGATGTGTGGGATAATTCAACACAAGTAATCAATAATGTTAGATAAACTAATTACAGATAAAATGAATAACCAAACCAGTTTTGACGTTAAGGCCGGGCTCGGATTTAAGATGTACAATAGTTTTGTCGTCGACCGGGCCCTCGATTCAAAGCCAAATGTATATGAAGAACTATGATTAAAATAAAAACTTTTCAATAGCTAGCAAGCATAGAAATAAGTTCGTATTGCTTTGATATGCATGTTACTATGTGTTCTATTGAATAAAAAGCTTTCCTCTTATATAGTAGGAGAGTTTCATCCCTAGTACAATTCTAAAATAAGTAAAAATCCTCCTTTCTTGTCAATTACTAATCCGCTACCGACGAGGTCGTGGAGCTCGTTCTAGGTTAGGGGAAATAGTGTCTTATCAGGCTTCGTGACGAGCACTTCGTTCGGACTTCAGTACGAGAAGTTCCTAGCTTCGATTCTGATCTCATGTAGTCATATCCTTTCTTCGTTTGACCCACCGGGAAATCGGGGTATGCGTTTGCCCCGATTTACCCGTATACATTGCTGTTGATGATTATTTCTGACTCTTAGAAAACAATTTAATTTACAAGATTTTGATGCAGTGTAATCCTTATTATATATTCTATTACTTGTGAATTTAACTTGATAAAGAAAAATATGCTAGATATTTGTGGACAAAATAACATATCAGTTAGTCTATTTTCCATGAAAAGTATCAGAGTATCAAATTATGTTGCAAATATGCCTTGTAATATAACCAAATGCCATCTGATGTTATTGTTTGAAAAATGTCTACCCATGAGTGTTTGCAGCGATTTTCTGTGATATTTTTCCTGGTTAAAAATTAAAAATATAGTGATCACATTTTATTATGATGCGGGTTTTACTACTTAATTCATTGAAATAAAGAAAATGAAAGGTCCTATCTAGCTTATTCGTAATAAAGAGCTTATTTGCACTTTACGTCCCTAATCACAACTAGAAAACTGCCAAAAATAGTCCACGAAAACCGATCGAACTCGATCGAAAATATAGGAAAACCGCCTGATTTTTGACTGATTTTATTTGTTGTAACAAAAGTGGTCGTTAAAGTGTGTCGACTGAAGACGGTCGTAATTTTCCGACAAAAGTCGGCCGATTAACTCAACCTTTGATTGACCGCTTTAAATGACAACGTTTGTTGGAAAAATAAATATACCGACTGAAGTCGCTCGGCATCGTAAATATATAATAATTTGTATTTCTTTTAAAATTTTAACAGACTGACCAAAATCGGTCATAATAATAAGAAAATAAATTAATAAAACAAGACTGGCCAGCATGAATATGCACTAGTCATACACATTTTAGGCGGAAGATTATACGGCGTAATAAAGACTGGCCAGCATGAATATGGTGTTGCAGAAACAGAAAATGGCGTGAAACCATCAGCACACAAGCTGAACCGAATTCCTCAGTTGACTAGCATAATCCGGATAGGTCCTATCAAAATGCTTCCAAGCCTCCCCATCTAAAGGATGACACATAACACCAGGCAGCCTTCTATTTTCATAGTGTCATCTCATATGAGGAGCGTAACTCATCGATGCGTACAACCTCTTTAATCTAGGAATAAGAGGTAAATGATGCATCGACTTCACAACAGCCTTCTTCCCGCTGGAAACCCGCTTAAAACAAGGGTTTTCACAAAACTTACAACTTTCTAAATATACATCACCCTTATAATATAACATGCAACCATCTTCACAACAATCGATTCTCATAGACGAGAGTCATAACTTAGAAACCAATCTTTTAGCCTTAAAGAAATCTTCAGCTATGTTGAAAGTTGGGTCAACTAGTTCACTCATAAGGCTAATGAAAGAATCCATCCGCACTTGAGAAATATTGGTATCTGCTTGATACTTAATAATCTAACTGCAATAGACAACTGAGAGTGCATACTCTGTTCACTTAGTGGACGACTAGCGGCCTCTAACTGTTCATAAAAATATTTTACCTCTTCGTTAGGATCTTGTTCAACACTTTCATGGGGTTGAAACTCAAGGGCATCCAAAAAGCATCTACAATGATTTCACGGTATGTAGGATGCTGAACGTTATTCCCCACCGACCTACTACTATCACCAACAACTATGTTACGAAATACACCATCGCTATCATCAACCTCTCCATTACTAGTCCACACAAAATTATTATCCATAAATCCTTTTTAACAAAGATGAGTCTTAAGATCCTCCAATCCAAAAAAAATGCAAACACTTGCACTTCACACAAGGACACCTAATTATCCCTCTGGTTTGAAATCGTTCAAGTGATATCGCATGCCTAATAAATTCATTAACCCCTTTTATAAATTCCTCCCTAAAAAATCGACGATTAGGATAATTTCTATTAACCTCCAACTATGAAATTCCATCTACACAAAGTACAAATAAATTGCATGTTATGTTAAATGAGTATTTAAATTAATTTATAGTCTAAGTTTCATAGTAAACTTTAGTTACAAAGTAGTAATTTAAATAATTAGACTAACTCATCCAATTAATATAGCATAATTAATTAAGCCTAATTTTAAAAAAAAGTAATAAACACTAATAGAACAATATCCTCCCTTAAATATTTTTTTTGAACGCAACACATGGATATATTATATTACTTAGAACATAATAAAATTACATAGGCTTAGTAGATGTTTTTAGGGCATTACTGTTTCCCATTGTGGCCAAATAGTTACAAACATTAGTAGAAATACTCCTAAAACTATTACAAACTCCATGCTTGTTCTTGATAACTTCTTGTTCGACAAAAAATGGTGGACATGCATGGTAATAACACTTTTCATGGTGGGCTCTTGGTAGCTTTCTTTGCCAGTATATGTGCCACCTCGTTTCCTTCCCTGAAATTATGCTTCAGGTGTGGGAGCTTCAGTTGGTGTATTAACCATCTGCATTCAGACACAATATTAGAGAAGTTACAGCTATCCTCATATATAAGTTTGATGACATCCGTCCAATCAGTTTCAATTTCCAGGTTTAGGAAGTTCATTTATTTTGCAATATTTAGTCCCTCTAGCAATGCCATCAGCTCTGCATGTATAGGAGAAATAACTTTGCTTGCTTTGTGGTATCCCACAATCCAATCCCCATTACTATTTCGGAATGCTCCACCAAGCCCAACTACATTATTGTTACTCTAAAAAATACCATCACAATTTAATTTTATCATACCTTTAGGAGGTTTGTTCCGACTAATCTCGATTGTGATAGATCTTTTCAAGAAAGGATTTTTTTCTGTGAAAAATTGAACTCCCAAGATGGACGGATAATTTTCCCTATTTCCAGATAGTTGTTAAGATTGTTGATATTATTATTATTTCTGTTCTTCCATAGTTCCCATATGGAGAAGGGAAATAGGGTAGTCCACTTTATATGGAGGTTTCAGTTTTGGATAAAGATATCCCTCAACTTTACTAGCCAATTTGTGTTCGTAATAATGTTTATGGAGGGAAGGCTCATTTTTTTCCAGAGACGATTAGAGACTGGATAATTAATAAAAATGTGTCGGATGTTCTCTACCCCAGATTTACAAATGGTATAGGTAGCATCAATATTGATACCTATTTTGGCTAGATAGGCTCAGCAAGCCGGCAAGGAACACGATTGTGTATGCATTGCAAAAGGAAGAACTTTATTTTATTTGGAAAATGGAGGTTCTAAATCCACTCAAAAGATTTGGAAGTTTTATTATCTTCATAAAGGAGTTTAAAGCAAGATTTGGTGGAAAAAAAACCATTTGAGTTGAGGCACCAGCTAGTTTTATCAATATTTGACCCCTCATTAGGGAAGGGGGTACTGGTATGATTGTTAAGGATGTAACTGGGAAATTCAAAGGAAATATCTTTTATATTCCATTTCTTGTTATTGATCAGGCTTCCTATAGTAAAACTTAGGCCGTTCCTGCTTAGAGGCCCTTCTATTGAGCGTCTAAGGGATTTTGAATTGCAAATCCAATTGGTATACCAAATGTTAATACTAGAGTTATTAGTTGGATGCCAAAGAATACCCTTGTTTCACACTTCCCATCCTTTTAGGATAGATTTCCAAATGAAAGAGGTGCTAGTAATGGTTTTTTTTGTGGCATATTTGTCCATAATCAGGTGGCCCCGGGGAGTGCTATGGTTTTTTAGTAGTCTCCAAGAAAGACTTGAGAGTAGAACTAAATTTTTAGCTTTAGCAGGCCGAAGACTCAACCCTCCCTCATCTTTATCCTTAGTAACCTTTTGCCAGCTAATAAAGTGAAATTTTTTAGTTGTGCTAGTGGGTAGCCAGATAAATTCCCTTTGGATTTTATCTATCTTCTTTAAGATTTTAGGGGGGAGAATGTGATGACCCAAAAGGGTCGTCCCATGTAATTTTAGCTAAATATGTGTTCCGAGGCTGTGAAAGCCTCCTTTTATGTCACCTCGACGTGCGTGCGCAGCCCGAGCGTGTAGCCGGAAAGCCGTTAAGTGGATAATTGATAAAGTGATGATTTTGTATTAATTATTTGAGTAAAGTTGACTTTGGTCAACATTTCTAGTAAATGGACCCGGACCCGTAATTTGACGGTCCCGGAGGGTCCGTAGGAAAATATAGGACTTAGGTGTATGCCCGGAATTGAATTCTGAGGTACCTACTCCGAGGAATAAATTTTTAAAGAAAATTTGTTTTTTGAAAAATATAAAGTTTTTTGAAAATGAAATTTGATGTGAAACCTATGGTATCGGGCTCGTATCTTGGTTCCGGAGCCTAGAACAGGTTCGATATGTTTTATATGTGTTATCTGTGAAATTTGGTGGGAAACGGACTCAGTTTGACGTGATTCAGATCGAAAATGGAAAATTTAGAAGTTTTGAAAGTTTAAAGGAATTTAATTGATTTTGAGGTTTAATTCGATGTTTATGATGTTATTTTGGTGTTTTGATTACATGAATAAGTCTGTGGTATGTTTTGAGGTTGTGTGTATATTTGGTTTTGAGCCTCGAGGGCTCGGGTGAGTTTCGGGTAGGTGTCGGGGTGCAAAAACTTAGAAAAATCTGGTGTCAAATGCTGGTTTCTGGTGTTCAGGTCTTAGACATTCGCGATCGCGATGTGAAAATAGGTAGGGGCAGGAATTTACCCTACGCGAACACAGAGTCTTGGTTGTGATCGGGGAGCCTGGGGGGCAGTGATTTACGCGAACATGAAGGGACTCACGCGAACGTGTAGTGCAAATGTGGGGATGGGGGCTGGGTAGCTAGTCCTCTACGCGAACGCGGTCGCTTTGTCGCAATCGCGATGGGCCAGGTTTAGTACTCTACATGATCGCAGTAGGCTTGTCACGATCGCGTAAGACAAATTCGCCCAGTGATTTCTTATGTCCCAAAACATAACACTTATATGGGAATTTAGCCATTTTTCAGAAACTCCTCCTTCTCCACACCCCTTAGGCGATTTTTGAAGAGATTCATCACCATAACCTCTTAGGTAAATAATTATAACCTTGTTTATTTTTTAATTTTCATTAACACCCGCTAGATTCTAGGCCTAAAAATATGTGATTTAGGGTAGAAAATTGGGGTTTTGGGTAGAGTTAGGGATTTTTGATTATTTGGGAATTTGACCTCGTTTTGAGGTCAGATTTGAAAACAAATTATATATTCGGGCTCGTGGCGGAATGGGTGATCGGGTTTTGGTCCGAACCTCGTTTTTGGACCAAGCAGGCCCAGGGTCGATTTTTGGAATTTTAGAAAGAAAGTTGGGAATTCTATATTTAAGCATTTTAATTGAATTGTTAAGCATTTATTGATGTTATTGAGTCAATTATGTGTAGACACTATTGATTTGGACTCGGGTTCGAAAGGAAAAGCAGTGCTAGAGGCTTGATTTGGATTCTAGGAGTCGAGGTAAATGTTTGGCCTAACCTTAGCTTGAGGGAATAGGTGTTGAGTGATATGTGCTACGTGTTATTATCATGTTCAATGTATAGGTGAGGTGACGAGTACCTATACCTTGTTGTCAAGCATGCCCGTGAGTTACTTCTTATGGTATATGTATTTTTCTTCGATATCCACTGTGTTATGAAGTAGATTTCATTTTGAGGATTATTCAATTTTTGGAAATACTTGGTTGTGAACACAGTTGATTAGTTGTTACATAGGTGTTTATAATTTGTCGTGTCCTAGCCTCGTCACTACTTTGCCGAGGTTAGGCTAGGCACTTACTCAGTACATGGGGTCGGTTGTACTGATGCTACACCTGCACTTATTTATGTTGTGTAGGTTACGGTACCGGAGGTAGTCTTGCAGGCGTTCGTAGGACCTGGCGTCACCTTCTATCTCATTCCTTATCTTTCTGTCTTCTCTTGTATTACTGATACAATTGTATTGTTTATTCAGACTTTGTTTTTAGTATTCTTAGATAGTCTGTGGATCTGTGGTACCAGTTCTGGGGTGTTACTAAGAATTTTGTAGTATCATATACTCGAGATGTTATATTTCATAGCTTCCGCATTGTTATTTAAACTTGTTTGCACTTATTGATTTTTAGTTAAATGCCTAATAATAAGGAAATAAGCATGTTAACCAGAACATTGGCTTGTCTAGCGCTTCAACGTTAGATGTCATCACGGTCCCGACGGTGTGATTTCGGGTCGTGACAAGTTGGTATCAGAGCTCTAGGTTACTTAAGTCTCACAATTCGCGGACAAACTTGGTAGAGTTTGAGGGGTCGGTACGGAGACGTCTGTACTTATCCCCCAGAGGCTGCAAAGTTAGGAAATAACTTCACATCTTTTCTTCTCTGTCGTGCGATTTGAGTTCTTAATGCTAACTGAGTTTCTATTATATTCTCTTGTAGATGGCGAGAACGCGTTCTTTCTCATCTACCGATCAGCAGCCCGATCCTCCCGTTGCAGCTCCTATTAGAAGTCGAGGCCGTGCTAGAGGCCGAGGCACAGCTAGGGTTCATCCCAAAGCAGCAGCCCCAGTAGAGGATCCTCAGGTGGAGGTTGCTGAGGAGATTCCCTCCCAAACAATTCCAGTCGGACCAGCTCAGGTCCCAGAGGGGTTCATTGCCACCCCGGTTCTTTAGGACGCTCTGGTCCGCTTAGTGGGACTTATGGAGAGTGTGGCTCAGGCCGGTCTTCTTCCTACTGCACTAGCTGTCTCTTAGGCTAGGGGAGGGACCCAGAATCCTGCTAGCCGCAAACCAGAGCAGCTAGCTTCTCGGTTCCAAACTCCAGCACCTCAGACAGCTGGAGCAGCTCAGCTGGGTATTGTGGCACAAGCAGTCGAGGGAACAGCTATGTCTGCCGATGCTTTGTTGAGATTGGATCAGTTCACCAAGCTATTTCCTACTACATTTACTGGTGCACCATCAGAGGATCCCCATGATTTCTTGGACAGTTTCTATGAGGTTCTTCGGAACATGGGCATCGTGGAGTCCAATGGAGTTGATTTTGCTACATTCCGTCTTTCTAGTACTGCCAAGACTTGGTGGAGGGGCTACTGCTTGACCAGACCAGCTGGGTCTTCACCTTTGACTTGGGCCTCAGTTCTCCGAGTTATTCTTGGGAAAGTTTCTTCCAGTTACACAGAGGGAGGATCTTCGGAGGCAGTTTGAGCGCCTCCGGCAGGGATATTATGACTGTACATAGTATGAGACCAGGTTCATCAATCTGGCCAGGCATGCTATAATGATACTCCCCACTGATCGTGAGAGGGTGAGGAGGTTTATTGAGGGTTTAGCTCAGCCTATTAGACTTCATGTGGTCAGGGAGACAAGAACCGATATCTAATTTTAGGATGCGACCGATGTGGTCAGGCATATTGAGATGGTCTTATCACCGGACAGTGGTCAGGGGTCTGAAAAGAGACCTCGTCATTTCGGCCGATTCAGTGGTGCCTCATCTGGAGGTAGAGATTCTTTTGACAAAGGTCATCCTCCTAGACCATTCTAGTCAGCACTTCAGGTATCCCGTAGTGCACCACCAGCTCCTATCAGTGCACTACCGCTTCAGAGCTTTCAGAGTGGTTATTTTGGTCGATAGGGACAGTTTCAGGGCCAGCAGCCCCAGTAGCAGAGGGCTTGTTACTATTGTGGTGATCCAGGTCACATTGTTAGGTATTGCCCCAGAGCTTTTGGTAGTTCTCAGCATCCGGGTTCCCGTGCTATGATTCCCGCACCAGGTGCCCCTACCCCCTCAGCCTGCTAAGGGTGGAGGTCGAGGTGCTAGAGGTGGAGGCCAGTCAGTTAGAGGTGGAGGACAGGCTATGAGAGGTAGAGGTCAGCCCGCAGTAGGTCGACCCAGAGATGTTCAGGTTGGAGGGTCTCCACCCTGATGCTATACTATTCCTGTCAGGCCTGAGGCTGAGGCCTCTGATGCAGTTATTATAGGTATTGTTTAAGTTTTCAACAGGGATTCTTTGGTTTTGTTTGATCCGGGTTCCACATTCTCCTATGTGTCTTCATATTTTGTTCCTTGTCTGATTATGCCCCGTAATTCCCTGAGTACTCTTGCATATGTATCTACACCGGTAGGTGATTCTATTGTGGTAGATCGAGTCTATCATTCATGCTTAGTAGTTATTGCTGGTCTGGAGACTCATGTAGATCTCTTGCTTCTTGATATGGTTTATTTCAATGTCATCTTGGGGATGGATTGGTTATCTCCCTACCATGCTATTTTGGACTGTCATGCCAAGGTTGTGACCTTGGCCTTACCGGGAGTACCTCGACTGGCGTGGAGAGGGACTCCTAGTCATTCTTCCGGTAGAGTTATTTCATATATATGAAGGCTTGGCGCATGGTCGAGAAGGGTTGTTTGGCCTATTTGGCCTATGTTCGTGATTCTAGTGCCGGGGTTCCTTCTATGGAATCTGTGCCCGTGGTTCGTGAGTTCCCAGAGGTATTCCCTACTGACCTGCCGGCTATGCCATCAGACAAAGATATTGACTTTTGTATTGAGTTGGCTCCGGGCACTCAGCCAATTTCTACTCCGCCATATCGTATGGCCCCGCCAGAGTTGAAGGATTTGAAGGATCAGTTGTAGGATTTGTTGGATAAAGGCTTCATCAGGCCTAGTGTTTCTCCTTGGGGTGCCCCAGTGTTGTTTGTTAAGAATAAAGATGGCTCAATGAGGATGTGTATTGACTACCGGCAATTGAACAAGGCCACTATTAAGAATAAGTATCATTTGCCAAGGATTGATGATTTATTTGACCAACTTTAGGGTGCTTCAGTGTTTTCCAAGATAGACTTGAGATCTGGGTACCATCAGCTGAGGATTGGGGCGTCTGATGTCCCTAAGACAGCCTTTCGCACTCGGTATGGGCATTATGAGTTCTTGGTGATGTCATTTGGGTTGACCAATTCCCCCCCTGCTTTTATGGAGTTGATGAACCAAGTGTTCAGGCCCTATTTGGACTCATTTGTGATTGTTTTCATTGATGATATTTTGATTTACTCCCATAGATGTGAGGAGCATGAGCATCATGTTCGAGTCGTCCTCCAGACTTTGAGGGATAGTCAATTGTACGCCAATTTTTCTAAGTGTGAGTTATGGTTGAGTTCGGGGGCATTTCTGGGCCATGTTGTGTCGGCAGAGGGTATTCAGGTGGATCCCAAGAAGATTTCAGTAGTCAGAGATGGGCCTAGACCCACCTCAGCTTCAGAGATTCAGAGTTTCTTGGGCTTAGCAGGTTATTATCGCCGGTTTATGGAGGGATTTTCATCTATTGCAGCTCCGATGACCAAGTTGACTCAGAAGGGTGCCCCGTTCAGGTGGTCAGATGAGTGTGAGGCGAGCTTTCAGAAGCTCAAGACAGCCTTGACCACGACACTGGTGTTAGTTTTGCCCACGGGTTCAGGGCTTTATACCGTGTATTATGATGCTTCACGGGTAGTACTTCGTGCAGTGTTGATGCATGATGGCAAGGTTATAGCTTATGCTTCACGTCAGTTGAAGGTTCATGAGAAGAACTATCTAGTTCATGATTTAGAGTTAGCAGCTATTGTTCATGCGTTGAAGATTTGGAGGCATTATCTGTATGGGGTGCCATGTGAGGTGTTCACGAATCATAAGAGTTTGCAGTATCTGTTCAAGAAAAAAGAGTTGAATATGAGGCAGAGGAGATGGTTAGAGGTGTTGAAGGACTCTGACATTACCATCTTATATCATCCTGGGAAGGCAATGCGATGGCCGATGGTTTGACCCGGAAGTCAACCAGTATGGGTAGTCTTTCTTATATACCGGTCGGGGAGCGATTCCTTGCTTTAGATATTCAGGCTTGGGCCAATCGGTTCATGAGATTGGAGGTTTCTGAGACTGGCATGTTTTGTCCCATACTGTGGCCCGTTCTTCATTGTATGACCGTATTCGGGACAGGCAGTATGATGATCGTCATTTATGTGTTCTTAGAGATACGGTCTGGCACGGGGGTACCAAACATGTTACAGTTGATGGTGATGGAGTCTTGAGGATGCGTGGTTGTATTTGTGTGCCTGATGTTGATGGTATTCATGAGTTGATCTTGCAGAAGGCCCATAGTTACCGTTATTCCATTCATCCGGGCACCGCAAAGATGTACCAGGACTTGTGGAAGCATTATTGGTGGCGGAGGATGAAGAAAGACACTGTGGCATATGTAGCTCGGTGCTTGAACTGTCAGCAGGTTAAGTACGAGCACCAGAGACCCGGTGGTTTGATGCAGAAGATTGAGCTTCTCGAGTGGAAGCGGGAGCATATCACCATGGATTTCGTAGTTGGGCTCCCACAGACTCAGAGGACGTTTGATGCGGTGTGGGTCATTCTGGATAGGCTTACCAAGTCAACACACTTCATTCCTGTATCAGTTTCGTATTCAGCGGAGAAGTTGGCAAAAATCTACATGAGGGAGATTGTTCGATTGCATGGTGTGCCCGTGTCCATTTTTTTCGACCGAGGTACTCAATTTACCTCCCATTTCTGGAGAGTATTTCAGCGTGAGTTGGGCACACAGGTTGATTTGAGCACATCATTTCATCCTCAGGCGGACGGACAGTCCGAGCGTACTATTCAGATTTTGTAATATATGTTGCGAGCATGTGTCATTGATTTTGGAGGTTCATGGGACATGTTTTTTCCTTTAGCTGAGTTTCCCTACAATAACAGCTATCAGTCGAGCATTCAGATGGCTCTGTATGAGGCGTTGTATGGTAGGCGGTGTCGGTCGCCAATTGGGTGGTTCGAGCCGGGAGAGGCTAGATTGTTGGGTTCAGAGTTAGTCCAGGATTCCTTGGACAAGGTGAAGATCATTCAGGATAGACTTTGTACAGCCCAGTCCAGGCAGAAGAGTTATGCGGATCGCGCAGTTCGTGATTTGGCATTTACTATTAGAGGCCACGTATTTCTTAGAGTGTCACCTATGAAGGGCGGGATGAGGTTCGGGAAGAAGGGAAAGTTAAGCCCTTGGTAAATTGGTCCATTTGTGATTCTATATAAGGTAGGAGAGGTGGCCTATAGATTTATCTTGCCACCTAGTTTATCAGTCGTGCATCATGTGTTTCATGTATCTATACTTCGGAGGTATATTGACGATCCCTCTCATGTGCTTGACTTCAGCGGTGTCCAATTGGACAAGGATTTGACTTATGAGGAGGATCCGGTAGCCATATTAGCTCGGCATACTCGTCAGCTGAGATCGAAGAATTATCCTTCGCTTCGCGTTCAGTGGAGAGGTCAGCCTATTGAAGAAGCTACCTGGAAGTCCGAGTCCGATATGCGGAGCCGATATCCCCATCTTTTCCCCGCTTCAGGTACCATTCTATGTCCGTTCGAGGATGAACGTTTGTTTTAGAGGTGGAGATTGTGATAACCCAAAAGGGTCATCCCGTGTAATTTTAGCTGAATTTGTGTTTTGAGGCCGTGAAAGTGTCCTTTTATGTCACCTCGATGTGCGTGCATAGCTCGGGTGTGTAGCCAGGAAGCCGTTAAGAGGAAAATTGATAAAATAATGATTTTGTATTAATTATTTGAGTAAAGTTGACTTTGGTCAACATTTCTAGTAAACGGACCCAGGCCCGTGATTTGACGGTTCCGGAGGGTCCGTAGAAAAATATGGGAATTGGGCGTATGTCCGGAATCGAATTCCAAGGTGCCAAGTCCGAGGAATGAATTTTTAAAGAAAAATTGTTTTCTAAAAAATGTAAATATTTTTGAAAATGAAATTTGATGTGAAACATGTGGTATCGGGCTCGTATCTTGGTTCCGAAGCCCGAATCAGGTTCAATATGTTTTATGTGTTATCTGTGAAAATTTGTGGGAAACGGACTCAGTTCTACGTGATTCGGATCGAAAATGAAAATTTAGAAGTTTTGGAAGTTTAAAGGAATTTCATTGATTTTGAGGTTTAATTCGATGTTTATGATGTTATTTTGGTGTTTTGATTACATGAATAAATATGTGGTATGTTTTTGAGGTTGTGTGTATATTTAATTTAGAGCCTCATGGGCTCGGGTGAGTTTCGGGTTGGTGTCGCGGGTGCAAAAACTTAGAAAAATTTGGTGTCAAATGCTAGTTTCTGGTGTTTGCATCTTAAACCTTCGCGATCGCGGTGCAAGTCACGCGATCGCGATGTGAAAATAGGTAGGGGCAGGATTTTACCCTACACGAACGCAGAGCCTTGGTCGCGATTGCGGGGCCTAGGGCAGTGCTCTACGAGAACACGAATGGACTCACGCAAACGTGTAGTGCAAATGTGGGGCTGGGGGCTGGGTAGCTAGTCCTCTATGCGAACGTGGTCGCTTGGTCGCGATCACGATGGACCAGGTTTAGTACTCTACGCGATCGCAGTAGGCCTGCCGCGATCGCGTAAGACAAATTCGCCCAATTCTATATTTAAGAATTTGATTGAATTGTTAAGCATTTATCGATGTTATTGAGTCAATTATGTCTAGATACTATTGATTTGGACTCGGGTTCGAAAGGAAAAGCAGTGTTAGAGGCTTGATTTGGATTCTAGGAGTCGAGGTAAATGTTTGGCCTAACCTTTGCTTGAGGGAATAGGTGTTGAGTGATATGTGCTACGTGTTATTATCATGTTCAATGTATAGGTGAGGTGACGAGTACCTATACCTTGTTGTCAAGCATGCCCGTGAGTCACTTCTTATGGTATATGTGTTTTTCTTCGATATCCACTGTGTTACGAAGTAGATTTAATTTTGGGGATTATTCAATTGTTGGAAATACTTGGTTGTGAACACAGTTGATTAGTTGTTCGGTTGAGGATTATTTCATTATGTTGTACATTCAATGAGATTGGTTATAGATGTGTCCCTTACCAGGACGGAGATATTTCTGTTATTGTCCCCATGCCTGGATGTTGTAAAGCACGAAGGTTAATGCCGTGCTGATATTGTGATTTTAAAAGCACGAAGGGTGATGTCGTGCCATGATATGAGAGATAATGCACGAAGGATAATACTGTGCCATGATATGAGAGATAATGCACGAAGGATATTGCTGTGCCATGATATTGTGAGGTAAAAGCACGAAGGGTGATGCCGTGCGCTTGTTTTGGTGAGAATGAGAGTAAAGCACGAAGGGTGATGTCGTGCACTTGTCTGTTCTCTGTTGTTATTTTGATTCTTTTCCCCTTTGTACCCCAGCATGTTTTCCCCGTAATTGTACTTAAATGTTTACTTCCTGCCTTTATTTCTGTTACATATTTTTGAATTACACAGGTGTTTATTATTTGTCGTGTCCTAGCCTCGTCAGTACTTCGCCAAGGTTAGGCTCGGCACTTACTCAATACATGGGGTCGATTGTACTGATGCTACACCTACACTTCATTATGTTGTTCAGATTACGGTACTGGACCCGATGGACAGTTATCGAGGGAGTATCCTTCAGTCCACAGGCGACACTGATGTAGTCCTGCAGGCGTCTGCAGGCCTTGGCGTCACCTCCTATCTCATTCCTTCTCTTTCTGTCTTCTCTTGTATTTCTGAGACAACTGTATTGTTTCTTCAGACTTTGTTTTTAGTATTCTTAGACAATCTGTGGATTTGTGGTACCAGTTCTGGGGTGTTACTAAGAATTTTGTAGTATCAGATGCTCGAGATGTTATATTTCATAGCTTCCGCATTGTTATTTAAACTTGTTCTCGCTTATCGCTTTTTTGTTAAATGCCTAATAATAAGGAAATAAGCATGTTAACCAGAACTTTGGCTTGTCTAGCGGGTTCAATGTTAGACACCATCACTGTCCCGACAGTGAGATTTCGGGTCGTGATAGATAAGTGTGTGTTGTATAGAGTGAGTAGGGATTGCACTTAAGGCACTAGAATCTAGAGTAGTCCTACCTGCCATATTTATGAAAGAGAATTTCCAGTGGGAAAACTTGCTTTGCATTTTATCTATGATAAATTGGAAGTCCTTAGTTGTGGGAGAGTGATTGAGTATTGTAAAACCAAGGTACTTACCAAATTTATTGGTGGATTTTATACCAAAGAGGCTTGTTATAAATAACTTGAAGTCCTGGGGAAAATAATTAGGTAGGAAAATTCTTGATTTAGAAGTGTTTATGGCTTGCCCAGATTCATTACAAAAAAAATACATACATGATTTTATGCAATAACCTATTTTTTTGTTTGATTTTCCCATTAGGGTTATATAGTCCACAAAAAGAATATGGGAAAATTAGGGGCCTTTTTTTCCAATGTAAATTGGATCCCATCTTAAACTGTATACTTGGTGGTTTATTAATCTAGATAAGAGTTCAAGTCAAAGAATGACTATATAGGGAGATAAGGGATCACCCAGACGAATACCTCAACTCGGTTGGAAATAATTTGTTCTAGCACCATTCACTAGGATTTCCATAGAGCTAGTACTTATGCAATGCATGATAAGACCAGATAAATTGGGAGGAAATTGGAAATATTTAAGGGTCTTATATACAAAAGAACATTCCATTTTATCAAAAGCCTACTCCAAATCTAATTTGATTGTCATATCAAAGTTGGATTTTCTTGTTCTACGAAGATTGTTCATAATTTCCTGGACGATAATGGCATTATCACAGGCTCTTCTATTCTTAATAAAGCTAGATTGCATAGGACTAATGAGGTAATGAAGAAAGGGTTTTATCCTATTTGCAATAATTTTAGTAATTATCTTATAGGAGATATTACAAAGACCAATAGGTCGAACGTTTTTAAGGTTATTTGCATTGGGAAACTTAGGAATGAGACAAATAAATGTATCATTGATTCTACTAGGCAGAGATTGGGTTTTGAACACCTTGTGACTAAACTTTATTATGGACTCACCAATGATATGCCAATACTTCTGATAAAAAAAAAGGATGAATGCCATCCGGGCCTGGAGCCTTAAAAGGTTTTAAGGAAAATATCGCCTTGGTGATTTTCGTATTATTTAAAGGGTTATCAAGGCTACCTAGGTCTACCTTATTAAAGCTCGAGGAATTACCTATGATAATGTTGTTCGGGGAGGAAATTTTTGAAGTCTTAAAGGCATCCCTAAAGAAGGAGAGAGTATGGTCTAGAATTTGTTTAGGTTCATAGATCTAGTCCCCTTTGTCATTAATGAAATACATAATGGCGTTACAACATTTGCGATTAGAGGACATGATATGATAGTACTTGGTATTTTCCTAATCCTCATTTAACCAATTTATTCTAGATTTTAGTTTCCAGAAGTCATGCTCCATTTTTAAAATAGTGTTATATTCATGCTGTAATTCTGATTCAAGGTCTTGTAAGAAATGACTTATTTGGTAATTAGGTGAAGATTGGATTCCACTTAGTCTAGCAAGGATCTTTTTTTACTTTTTGGAAATATCACCAAAATTTTGATTTTTCCAAAAGATGACCTTATCTCTAAAGATATTTTGAGCACCAATAAGGTCATTATTTGACCAACATTGTTTAACTAAGTTAATAAAGTCCGGATGACTATACCAAATGGTTTCTAGATGGAATGGTTTGCGAAAATGATTCACATTTTTGGGGGAGAGATTAAGTAACAAAGGGTTGTGATCGGAATGGGTTTTGGGAAGGTGTATGGCCACTGCTTTAGGAAATATAGATAACCAATTCTTGTTAACAAAAATTCTATCTAGCTTCTCCATAATTAAACCCCTAGATTTTTTCCTATGATTAGACCAAGTATATTTGCACCCTTTATAACCAAGGTCTAGTAGTTGACAATTATTTATCCTATTCCAAATAGAGTTGCTACGCCTACGGTTAATGGGGTTACCCCCATCTTATCATTTTAACTAAGGATATCGTTAAAGTCCCCCCTAATAACCAAAGATCCTATAACTAGTATTAATATTTTCTATATTGTTCCATAACTCATGCCTTTTAACAATCTCAGTGCTAGCATAAATAGAGGGAAAAAACTAAGAAGTATGAGAGGGGAGTACCTCAATTGTGGCATGAATCTCTTGATTTCTCCTAACAAAGTTATGAACCTTACCAACACTGGAATCCCTGAGAATCACCATGCCTCAAGATTGACCATCACTTGGAACCTCAATCATTTCAGAGAAGGCAAAATCACTAAGGTGGGAGATGTGATTTTCCATTCTTGTTTCCAACAGCGTAACCATGCATGGCCTATGCGTATCTATCATTTCTCTACAGTTTACCCTGAATTTTTCATTGGTACCTCCATGTATGTTCCATATAATAATGTTAATAGGCCTAAACATCATTACATTGTTGTTTTTTGGACCATTGTCCATCTGAGCTAGCATCACTAGGTTCCTCCTTAGTAAAGGGACTAAGAGCATTGCATGGTTCCCCACCATTGGGTCCTGAGTGGCCTCACATCAATTGAGCACTTGTAAAGTGCTGGAGGGAAGCTGAGCACATATCTATTCTCTAGTAGATCCCTGAAAAGAAACACTTTTACCTCGTTGAGACTTGAAAATTCTAGGACTGGTCCGGACACTAGTAGGTTTATATCCTCTTCTTCCTCCATTTGAACATTTTCTAGTTCTGGTGCATTGAATGGGGGCTGAGCATGAGAAGTTGGATGTTGTACTGGTAGTGGAACAGGTTGTTGCATTTGTGGTGGAACATTTGGAGGGTTTTGTTGTTGAGATAGATTTGCATGGGGAGGGGTTTGCATGTGGAGGTTTTGCTGAACTTGTGCATTGTCCCCTGGGATGGACCAAGGCATGAAGATGGGGTTCATGTTTGTGATTTCCCCGGGGGGGGGGGGNAGAGGATGAAGGATGTTGTTCATCCACACATGGTTGAGGTAATTGTTCAGTTCCATGTGCATTCCCTCTGAAACTATATGGCTAGGAAGTGAGAGTTCTGATGGGCAATGACTGTCTCTTGACCATCCAACACCATATTAACTGATATTGCATGCCCCATTAGTGCTTGTTCCACCCATGAGAGGGGTTGATGGTCTTGGGGTAGTAGGGGTTGAATGAATAATATTTGGTTGTTCGATGGAGTGTTTAGAGGAAAAAGGTGGATTTTCTATGTTTAGAGCATGTTGGTGTCTCAATATTAGGACTAGGCGATATCTCCTTCTCTGAGAGACTAGGATCCCTTGCATTTTTAAGGATTGTTGGTGGTTTATATTTAGACAGTGTATTGAGTTCTTAAGGGTTGAGTTCACCTAAGGAGAAGGTTAGCTAACTATTGTAGTATCTACTTTCATATATTTGTAGTTACTTGGAGGAGTGGATTTTAAAAGATTTTGGTTAGATTTAGTAGTTGAAATGCAGTTGGCTGCATTGGCCATTTGTGAGTTTTTAAGAGCTGCATGGACACGTGTAGATCAATTAGAAGAGGAAGGTTATCACCCATATAACAGGTTTTTTTATCATTAGGGGTGATTAGGAGTTCATTTGGAAGATGGCGTGTCTTGGAGAGATCATTATGCCTATTGATAGGGTCACTTAGGGTTTCATTACCCTTAGGCAAGTAATTATTAGTTTGCATGTCATATAATTGGCTATCTTTTGTGTTAGCCATTTGGACATCCATCGGTTGGTTAGGTGCCACATCATTAGCCATGCAGTTTAACTCATTATTATCAACATTCTTTTTATCCAATTTATCTAGCTTTGGTGGAGGAATCAATGCATCAAACTTATTTCCAGTAGCAATGTACTTCCTAGCTAGCTGATTTTTTCCAAGGACTTCCGAAGAAACAGCAGTAGTTGTATTACTATGAACGAAAGATCTTCCTATTGAATTCTCATTTAATGAAAGAGGTGAAGTGTTACCTGGAGGGGGTGTGATTGGGTCATGAAACTTACCAGATGTGGAGTGTATCACCTTTGTATTATAATTGGTTTTCCTCTTTCTTGGGGAACACAATCGTTTGCCAGTTATTTTCCTTGGGCAGGATAGAGAGAACATCCATTTTGTCTTTAGATCTATCAGAGTCTTTGGATTGGTTGCTAGGTTTAATTCCCTGTGAACTGGTAGTGGTGGTTCTTAGTATTGTATATTGACAATTGGCCATTGAATGCCCTAGTCTGCCACAGTTTTTACATAAAAATTAACACCCTCATAGGGGATTTCTTGTTTGTGTTGGCCAATGAAAACATAGGGGGATACCGCCACTTCTAGTGGAATTTAAATGCAAAGCCTAACATATGTTCCTCTAAGGGTTGAGGATGTACATGCATCAATCTTTAATAATTTACCAATTTTGTTACCAACTTTTTTTAAAATGAGACATTATAGAATTCAGTTGGTAATTGTGGCAGTCGAATCCAAATGGCTACTAGGGTTATTCTTGCCTCCGAAGCAACGAAGTTTGGAACCCATTTTTGGACTTAAATAAAGTGACAAAAAATAAACCAAGGAGCATTATGAAGTTCTTTAAGCATACTATCCTCATTATTAAACTTTGTAATGTAGTAATCCGACTTTAGATCAATCAGAGGGAAATTTTCTTTAATTTTCCACAAGTCTTGAATATTCCTTTTAAGTATATGGTGTTGGATTCTTCTACCTTGAAGCTTGATTATGGTTGAAAATCTCTATGGATGATATATTCTTTGGAGGTCTTCTGGAGATAGTTGAACCTTTTGTTTTTGCTCCTGATATGGCTGGATGGATTGATCTCCATTTCCTTCATTATGTGATTCAGATTTTCCTTCAAGATTTGAATCAATGATCATATTTATTTGGTCTTCATGCATTCCATCTATTAATTTTTTTTTAAAACTTAGGATAGATGGGGCAGACACCATTATGGATTGTGTTGAATCAATATCCGGTTGTTTTGGAGGGATTAGATGAGAGGAGTTTGGAATTTGCATAGTGATAATTTCAGAATTTGTTTAAGGATTGGTAGTGATGAGTAATTATTTTTAGCCTAGTTGGAATTGGGTGTGCTTGAATCTGGTGGCTATTAACCTAAATATAAAAGTTCACCAAAGGAAGTTTTTGTTTTTTTTTTGTTTTTTATTCTCCCTTAAATTAATAAACCTTAAATCTCTAAAAGCAATAAACAATCATAGACAATAAATTAAACCCTAAAATAATAAATTACTTCTAAAAGCAATAAACAAAAATATAACAATAAAATAAACCCTAAAATAATAAATTATTTTTAAAAGCAATAAACAAAAATAGAACAATAAATTAAAACCCTAATAAATAAACCCTAAATTCTAAAAGCAATAAACAAATATAGAACAACAAATTAAACCCTAAATTAATTCACTAAATTTCTAAAAGCAATAAACAAAAATAGAACAATAAATTAAACCCTAAATTTTAAGAATTAAAGTAACTTAAAAAAAAACTAGGTGATTAACCTTCACGTGGTAGAAGTAGCGGCGGTGGAGCAGTGGTGAGAAGGGAGGCAGGTGGTGGAAGAAGCGGCAGCAGCGACGGCGGCGGTGAGGCAGTTGTGGAGGAGGGCAGGAGTGGTGAGGCAGTAGAATTAGGGATTTGGGAGAAGAAGGTAGTGGGGATGGTTCCGGGCTTTGAATTTGGGTGAGAATGATAGTAGGAATAGATTTTATGTGGGATTTGGAAGAAATCGCCTTAGGGTTGAAGAGGGTGGATGAGAGAATGAGAGATAGATAAATTAGAGAAATGAGGAAGAAAGCCCGCTGGGGGCTCTAATTTGCATATTTCCAATCGATGTTGGTCGAAAATATCAGTCTGTATATTTACGTGAAGTATTGACCGTTTGACCATAAACTACTGACCGAACTCGGTCAGAAATCTGATTTTTATATTATAAAATAACCGACTGAAGTCAGTCGGTATTTAGTGAATAGTCAAAATTAGTTTTAACTAAGAACTATATATATATATATATATATATATATATATATATATATATATATGTCACGACCCCAAATCCACTAGTCGTGTTGGCACCTAAATCGACCCACTAGGTAATCCAACTAGTAACTATCCAATTCCTATAACATTAAGAAAACAATTAAACGAAAGGAATTAACTGAATCTTATACATTTCCCAGGGACTAGTAGAACAAATCATGAGCTTCTAAGATTAGAATATACCAAGCTGGTATGAAATAATCACATCGTCTGTTTGAAATATACAAGAACAATTCTCTATATTCTAAAGCTACCACGAACAAGAGGCAGCTACCACCGGAACTCATGTACGTCTTCAATTCTAGCTCCCGTCGATCACAGCAACAACACTAGTCAACATCTGCACGCAAGGTGCAGAAGTGTAATATGAGTACAACCGACCTCATGTACTCAGTATGTAATAAACCTAACCTTAGGTTGAAAGCAGTGACAAGTTAGAACAAAAGTCGGGTCCAACACTAATATCCAACAACAGTTCATAACAACATAGTGCAAGTAATAAAAGAAGTATCTCAGAAATTAAATGCTCAGCTCGTTCATAGTTCCAGAAAAATAGGCATGCTTTTCAAGTATCTCAGTAAAAACCCAAATCTTTTACCGAAATTACCGAAATTGAAAACTGTGATTTTACCAAAAATCCTTCCAACAATAATTAAAATATTTCACTTTCATATAGGATGAGGGATGTACATCTCTATGCCTACATGTCAAGATAGAGGAAAAACCATAAATGTCACAAAAATCGGGTAGGAAGGAAATGCATCTCTAGGCATGTAACTCAAGTACGCATGTCAAATGCATTCATCTCAGTGATGAATTTGTGTACTCACACTCTCAGAGTACTCAATCTCACCATCTCATTCTTTCCACTTATCACGCTCAATAAGATCAGGGCAGATCTAGCCCAAACATAATAACTACTAGAAACTGCGCTCACTGGGAGTGTACAGACTCCGGTGGGGCTCCTACAGCCCAAGCACTATAATCTGCATGGACAAATCACGTGCTGCACGGATAACTCACGTGTTGCAGGACAACTCACGTACTATAGTATCAATATCTTGATCAGCACGGACAACTCACGTGCTATAGTGACAATATCATCACAAATAGGCCCTCGACCTCACTCTGTCATCAATCTCTCCAATCTCTCTCTCACGGGCTCACAATGCCATGAAACTAGCCCTAATATGATGATATGATGTATCAATAAATAACAATAGAGACTGAGATATGATATGTAATGAATGAATATGACTGAGTACAAAATTTCAATGAAATCAATAAGTCAATAGAATGAAACGACCACTATGGGTCCCAACAGTACCATCATATAGCCTAAACACGATCTCTAGCATGATTGACATCTCAATTACTTTAGTACGTAGAGATTTCATGGTCACATATAAGATTAGGAAACTACACAATACCACGGAAATAACGGAATCACAACTTACACAGTGCACGCCCGTCACCTAATATGTACGTTACCTCAATACTAATTCACATAACACGTAATACGGGGTTTAATACCCTCAGCACTAAGTTTAGAAGTGTTACTTACCTCGAACGTGCCAATTCCAATACTGAGCAAGACAAGCGATGCTCCAAAATACCATCCCACGCGTTCCGACCTCCGAAGGGCTCGAAACTCAATCCTTGTGATGAAAATTTCTCCAAAAATTGCCTCAATCCGAGTCCCACACCTCAAAATATGAAGAGAGAACAAAAACCTCAATTTTATAGTTTTTGCCCAGCATTTCCGCATATGCGGTTAAAATGTCGCATCTACGAACTTCGCTTTTGCGGATAAAATCTCACCTCTGTGAAGCCCGTGGAGTCCATCCCTTCCGCACCTGCAAACATTCTCTGCCTCTGTGCACGTGCAGGTGCGCTAACCAGCTCCCGCTCTTGCTCCACTTGATACTTCTGCGACTAATCTTACGCCTTTGCGGACGTGTAGATGCGCCATTACTTCCGCTTATGTCGTCTTCCTCAGCAGCTCACACCTTGCTTCTGTGACCAGTGCACCTGCGCAAAACCAGCCGCAGGTACGATCACACCAGAACAAAGCAGCCTTCAGCAATGCCCTATGCAACGAAACTGATCCGAACCTCGTCCGAAACTCATCCAAGCCTCTCGGGACCCCGTCCGAATATACCAACAATTCCAATAACATGACACGGACTTACTCGAAGCCTCAAATCATGCATAAAAACATCGAATCGACTAATCACACCTCAAATCGAACTTAATGAACTTTGAACTTTTCAACTTCCAAAACTCGTGCTGAAACATATCAAATCAATCCGGGATGAACCCAAATTTTACACACAAGTCCCAAATGACATATCGAAGCTATTCCAAATTTCCAGAACCACAATTCGAATCTGATGTCCTCAAAGTCAACTTCCAGTCAAACTTATGAACTTTCCAAACCTTCAAATTTCTAATTTTTGCCAATTTGTGCCGAAACCTTCTAGAAACATCCAAATGTAAATCCGAGCATACGCCCGAGTCCAAAATCACCATTCGAAACCATCAAAACTCCGTTCTGGGGTCCAATTCACAAAAATTCAAACTTGATGAACTCTTCCAATTTAAAGCTTTCTAGTTGAGAATCATCCTTCCAAATCATTCCCGATTAACTTGAAAACCAAAACCAACGATTCACATAAGTACTAATACATCATACAGAGCTACTCATGCCCTCAAACTACCAAGTGAAGCGCAAATACTCAAAATGAATGGTCGGGTTGTTACATCCTCCCTCACTTAAACATACGTTCGTCCTCGAACGTGCCAAGAGTTGTTCCCAAAGCCATCAAGACGCCGTATAACCTTACCATGCACATACCCAGGGGTGATCTCACGTCACCCTATCTCATATAGGTCCGACAACAAAACATAATTGAAGATCATTACTCCAACCTTAGCCCATAAGCCTTAGAATCCAATTTCCAACATCCGAAATTCCTATAAGATCAGAGTCTCGCATCGACACACTTTATATGTCTGAAAAAGCTGTATTAAGACTTCACCATAACCCAAGATATAATCACATGATATACCACATAACTCAAATACTCATAGCGATAATTTCCAATCAAAGTAGCTGCTCAAAATAACCCAATACCGGTAATAAACCTCATACCAAATAAAGCCTCGTTCTAAAACCTTTGTGCACTACCGATGATGAAAGAAACATGCAGAACCTCATAACCATTCATCATATCTTCCAGTCATGGAGCTCATCTCCTTAGACAAGAACTATAACAAATTTCTAAGTCGACTTTCAATATTATCCTTCCAACCATGTTGTAATCGATTCCGATAGTATCTATTCTAGGTACAATGACCTCCTCTCATCCAACATGACCATTCTAGTGAAATGACACATCAATACAATCAAAATCCACAACCTGTGCAATCCGTGCACCAATAAGCAACATCCCAAATGTACTCAATCATAGAAAATAACTCAGACGAGAGAACTATCCTGCAAACTCAACAAATACCACCACAACGCAATGCTAAGAACTTATCACACACCGTAGAAACAAAACACACATCTAACACAAGGGATCGTATCTCAAGATAGCTCCGCTGCAATGCCTGACCCCATCCAAAAACTGGTCTATATGAAATATCTTAGCCACCATGCTCAAAATCAATAACCACGTGCAATCCGACATCAAGTACCCAAAATGCATTACATATAACCACGGAGAAGAAGAAGACGCAATGCCACAAAAAACCCGAAAGAACATAACCCATACGCCATCAACCATGCAATACCCAATTACTCAGTTCGTTCAAATTCCACTATAAAGGCCAAATAGAACCGCACAAGGTGTGCTTATAACCAACGAATCACTATTCCTCATAGCATAGAAGAGTAACTCAAAGATCATTTTAGAATAGGAATAAGCTCAACAAAAACTGAAGGGCACATCCCTCAACAATAGCAGTATGGAGCTACCCAATCCGGCTCGGTGTAGACTACATATCCTAATGGGGCCTACAAATGGCTCCCCAAATCAACTCAGGTCATCCATAAATAGATAAATAGCCCTCTGAAGCCCACAATGACTGAATCATAACACATACTGTTATCTGGCTAGCTTCGGCCACGACTTCACAGTCCAAAACCATGAAACAATCTGCTCATGAGAACTCCCACTCTCTAAATTCATCGAACACATGAATCATCATATCTGATCTCAAACTCTACCGCCCGAATCTTTAACACATCTCTCATACACGATCATCCCACGAGGAATACTTCTAAAATTATTCCGTGCCACATAGCAAAATTTGAATATCAGCAGTCGATCAAGGGGAGTGTCGCAGTACCAGTGAAGTATGCATAAATCAAAACACATTGCCACTTCCGAAGGGTATACTCTCATCAATCCATATCAAATAGTAATATCATTTACCTAGTCATCTGAAAACGTCCATGATGCCTAAGAATTTTATGACCTTCCCTTCAAAACTGAACTGTGATTTCGCTCATGTAAATCTCAATCCCACACAACACATCTCATATACCATGCCATCATATGAAAACACAAGAACTTTATAGTCCACTCCGAGTCACAAGCAACTACATACTCAATTATCCAAGGACCTTCTATTTGATTTCATCCAGGAGGAAATCACTATACACCACATGATCCTCACTCCGGTAGGAAATATACTCCTCGAACCGTGGTAGAAAGCATTGAGAACTCTTCGAAGCCCATTTGCACATAACCAAGATATCGGAACCAAAGATCTCTAAATTAACCCATCCATGCAGGTCGCCAAAACCCAAGAGAATTGCCCCGAAAAACCCGTAGAGACTGGCCACATCATAAGTACCCAAAGAACCGATTATATCTATTGTTGTGTTGATCCAACCTACTACCAAGTTGTCCTAACTCTCTCAGCTCTTTCCGAATTACCTTCAAATTGATATTTCTCCTTGCTAAAATGCCATGATCCGCAACCAAAATTCACCACACAAGAGACCCTACTATAAAACCATAACGCCCTAAGGCCCATAATCCACTGACTTCCCTCATAAGCACCCAAAAGCACCACAACCGAGACATTTTCTATAAAGAGACCTTATGTGAACCTAAAATTGTTTCCTTCACCTTCTTGATATTGAAATGCATAATCCACAATGGTATAAAAATGCCACAAGTCTCGCACCATCCAATGCAAATATCAGATCCTAGCCGTATACCAATCCGAAATTCTCAATTGCTACATATAGTTCTTGAATCCATTAGAACCATTCTCGAGAGTCATCCACTATGCTCAAATCTCAATTGCACCACCCCAAACGGGCCAAACGGCCAGTGCCCCATTAGCACGGCGACACATAAATGAGTAACCCCACCTTAACGTGACCAAGCAAACTCCTACTCCATGCACACTATATCTTTCACAAATAACCACTCAATCATTCCATGATTCCCATATACCAATAGAGTGTAATACAAACATTATCAATATATTCCCTTACTAGAGTCATCCTAAATCTCAACCCCTGTAGTCATAAATGATTCACTAGTATACCTTAAACCGAATCCAATAAAATACATAATCGTGCAATAAACTCATCGATAGCAGACTCCCCCACTTGGCTCAAAATCATAGATAAAAACACACAATAACTCACAATGCCCATACTTTATTACTGACATAATACCATAGTGAGATTCAACTAAATCCTTCATAAGCTCATGTAACCAAACCATATAATACCTCAAATCGCACAAATATAACTCACTAGTAGAAAAGAAAGCCTCAACACAACATCATAAAATCACACATTCGTAGATTACCTCGCACGTTATAACCCACCTGCTTAGCCTCAAACAGACATATGTTATACCTTGTTCACAACCACAACTACTAAACAATCACTTAATCTCCCTGAGTCTGATCCCAGCAATAAGACATGAGAACCTATTTTGTCCCAATATTAAGCAACATAAAGGATCATTCAATGCACTCATAACTCAGAAACATACCCATCAAAACAGAAATCAAACACCCAATACTCCTTTCTATATCTCACGCAAACTCTTCTCTCCATATTCAAACTATATAACCGTATCTCGTGGTCACATCATACTCATCACGTAGCCATCCAGCCACTCATTGAGCCATGAATTCCACTCGTAGGGACACTACCATACGTATAATTCCAAAAGTACATGCTCACACAATGGAAACCTCCGTGATCAAGCTACAGTCACAACCTGACCTCAAGTCCTCCAGAATAGCCCATCATTAGCACACTGAAATCACATCTTGCACCTCATCCATGGAATCACAAGTCGTCGATGCACAGCTGATACCGAGAGCTCGTGGGCACATATGAATGCATGGAAGGAATTCAAAGAGTTACACTTCAAGCTGAATCAGTGCAGCACGATAAGGAAAGAAAAATGGGAATTATATCCTAAATGTCATGTATCCTCTCGAAGATAGGTGTGGACGTTATCATACCGACAAGACTCTACTAGACACTTGCTCAGGACTTGTAGAACCTACAAACCTAGAGCTCTGATACCAACTTATCACGACCCCAAATCCACTATTCGTGATGGCAGTTAACTCAACCCTCTAGGTAAGCAATCTAATAACTATCCAATTCAAAAAACATTAACAAGATAATTAAACAAAAGGAATTAACTGAATCTTATACATTTCCCAAGGACTGTAGTACAAATCATGAGCTTCTAAGAATAGAATATACAAAGCTGGTATGAAATAAATACATCATTTGTTTAATATATACATGAACAGTTCTCTATATCTAAAGCTACCACGAACAAGAGGCAGCTACCACCGGAACGCAGGTACGTCTTCAATTCCAGCTCTCGTCGATCACAGCAACAACAACAGTCAACATCTCCACGTAAGGTGTAGAACTGTAGTATGAGTACAACCGACCCCATGTACTCGGTAAGTAACAAACCTAACCTTAGGTTAAAAGTAGTGACGAGCTAGAACAAAGGTTGAGTCCAACACCACTATCCAACAACAATTCATAACAACACAGTGCAAGTAATAAAAGAAGTATCTCAAAAATGAAATGCTCAGCTCGTTCACAGTTCCAAAACAATAGGCATGCTTTTCAAGTATCTTAGTGAGAACCCAAATCTTTTACCGAAAATGCCAAAAATAGGAGTAAGTTTGAGAACTGTGATTTTCCCAAAAATCCTTTCAACAATAATTAAGATGTTTCATTTTCAGATAGCATGAGGGATGTTCATCTCTATGCCTACATGTCAAGATATAGGAAAAATCATAAATGTCACCAAAATTGGGTCGTAGAAGTAAATGCATCTCTATGCATGTAAATGAAGTACGTATGTCAAATGCAGTCATCTCAATGATGAATTCATGTACAGACTCCAGAGGGTCTCTTACAGCCCAAGCACTATAATGCGCACAGACAACTCACGTGATATTTTAATATCTGGATCCGCAGGGACAACCCACGTGTTGCACGGCTAACTCACGTGCTATAGTATAAATATCTGGATCAGCACGGACAAGTCATGTGTTGCACGGACAACTCACGCGCTATAGTGACAATATCCTTACAAACAGGCCCCCGACCTCACTCAGTCATCAATCATTCCAATCTCTCTCTCACAGATTCACAATGCCATAATACTAGTCTGAAAATGATGATATGATGTATCAACAAATAACAACAGAGACTGAGATATGATATGTAATGAATGAATATGACTGAGTACGAAATTTCAATGAAATTAATAAGTCAATAGCAAGAAATGACCATTATGGGTCCCAACAGTACCAGCATATAGCCTAAACATAATCTCTAGCATGATTGACAGCATAATTACTTTAGTAATTAGAGATTTCATGGTCACATATAAGATCATGTAACTACATAGTACCACAAAAAAATAGAGTCACAACTTACACGGTGCACACCCGTCACCTCAACACTAATTCACATAACACGTAATACGAGGTTTCATACCCTCAGCACTAAGTTTAGAAGTGTTACTTACCTCGAACGAACCAATTTCAATACCGAGCAAGACAAGCGATGCTCTTAAATGCCATCTCGCGTGTTCCACCTCTGAACTGGAAGTACAAATCACGAGCCTCTAGCAAATAGAATTTACAAAGCTGAAACAAAGTAAATACATCTTCTGTTTGAAAAGCACATAAACAGAGTTTTTATAAATCTAAGGCTACCATGAACAAGAGGCGGCTACAACAGGAACGCAGGTACATCTTCAAATACGGCAACCATCGAGCACAACAACAACAACAACCAACATCCGCACGCAATGTGCAGAAGTGTAGTGTCAGTACAACCAACCCCATTTACTTGGTATGTAATAAAACTAAACTTAGGTTGAAAGCAGTGACGAGCGGGAACATAGGTCGGGTCCAACACCAATAACCAATAGCAGTTCATAACAACGTAAAGCATATAAATAAGAAATTAACTTAGAGATAAAAATGCTCAGAAAGTAACTTAGAAAAATGCTCATGTCTATGCTTGTATGTCATGTGTTCATGCCAATGCCATGTATCTCATAGATGAATCATGTACTCACACTATCAGAGTACAAATCTCACTGTCTCACACTTTCCACTCATCATGATCAACCACTCGGTACTGTATATGGACCATACGGCCCAGGGAAATCCATCCTGGAAAATATATAACACTGACTATAAGTCATCCAGTACCGAGGAAAAAGGCCAATCCAACCCAGTGGAGAAATCCATCTCCAGATATCAAGTACTTCGGAAAAATCTATGTCGAGGGAAATCCATCCCTCTATAATATCATCCGCGCTCACAGGGTTGTGTACAGACTCCGGAGGAGCTCCTACAGCCCAAGCTCTATCATAAGCCAGATCCATGCATAAATCAATATAACATGCTGCGGCGTGCAGCCCGATCCCATAACTATCACTCATAATCAAGTTCTCATCCTCACTTAGTCATCAATATCTCCAGACTCACTCACGGGCTCACAATATCATGAAACTAGCCCGACAACAATGATATGATGTATCAATAAACGAAAAGTGAGACTGAGATATGATATGAATGCATAAATACGAATGAGTACAAAATATCAATGAAATCAGTGAGATGACAACAAGAAACGACCACTATGGTTCCTAACAATATCAAGATAAGACTAAACAGGTTATCTAGCATGATGACAACTCAGTTACTTAATCACATGGTGATAACACATATATCAACAATATAGGGCCACTAAACAGTGCCATGAAAATAACAATTCACAGGGTGCATGCCTACACGCCCTTCACCTAGCATGTGTGTCACCTCATCATCAATCACATAGCACTTAATTCGGGGTTCCATACCCTCATCACTAAGTTTAGAAGAGTTACTTACCTCGAACAAGCCAATTCAAATATCGAACAAGTCAAGAGATGCTCCAAAAATACCATCCCGCGCGTTCCAAACTCCGAACGACTCGAAACCAAGAAAAAACAACTCAAATACATCAAATGATGCTGAAGGAACCAATCCCAATCGAAAAAGGTCGAATCTTTAATCAAAAGCCCAAAATCGGTCAAAAACTCAAATCTAGGCCCGCGCCTCAAAACCCGAAAAAACTTACAAAATTCAACAATCCATTCAATTACGAGTCCAACCATACTAGTTTCACTCAAATCCGACTCAGAATCGATGTTCAAACCTCAAAAATTCAGTTTATGACATTTTTGACAAAACCCTCACATTTCACTATGAAATCATCAATCAAATGCCAAAAAATGAAGATGGATTCATGAAATATAACCAAAATCGAGTATAGAACACTTACCCCAATCCATATGGTGAAAATCACCTCCAATAATTTTCCAAATCCGAGCTCCCCAACTCAAAATATGACCAAATGAACAAACCATCGCTATTAAGTATTTTTGTCTAGCTATTCTGCCTTGTTTTTCATGCCAAACAATCCCAAAACTTGATTTTGATGCCTCCAGCGGATTCCTTGTGAAACTTCAGTCAAGATAGGCTTTTGAATCACTCCATGGGTGTGTGTGCATCACGAACGCGGGTGAGGTTTCACGTTCGTGAAGAGATGTTGAGGTATCTAGAGACCCCAGGCCTTTGGCCTACGCGTTTGCGTGGCAGGGGTCGCATTCGTGAAGAGTGGTGTTGGCAAAGCTTCATGTTCGTGAAGCTGTGGACATGTTCGCGATGTGTTAATTGAGAGGCAGGCAAATTGGTCTACGCGAACTCGAGAGTAGGGTCGCGTTTGCGATGAAGGTGTATCTAGGCAGATTTAAAAGATTGAAAATGAGGGTTTGAACCCACTTTTCATATTTTGAGCTAAAGACCACGGATTTGGGCGATTCTTAAAGGGATTTTCAAGGAGTTGATTGGGATAAGTGATTCTCACTTGGTTTTTGGCTAACTTTCATGATTATTCCTTTAATTCCATCATCTAATTTGTGATTTGGGATTGATTATTGGGGAAAAAGAGGAACAGTTCTTGAGTAAGATATTTGAGGTTTTGAATGGGAATTGTTATAGGATTTGAGTAAAATTGATATGGTTAGACTCGTGAGCGAATGGTTTTTCGGGTTTGTTACTTTTGTAAAATTTCGAGACGTGGGCCTATGGGGCCGGGGTGGACCGATTTCAGATGTTTGGCTATAATTTTGTATTGTTCTTGTGGAATTGATCCCTTTAGCATGTATTAATTGTATTCTACTGCTTGTAGCTATATTTGGGGCATTTGGAGACCGATTTGAGAGTCAAAGGCATTTTGAAGTAGAGTTTTTCCTGGATTGAGGTAAGTAACACTTTCAAACTTGGTTTTGAGGATTCGAAACCCCGAATTATGTGTTATGTAATTGGTATTGTGGTGACGTACATGCTAAGTGACGGGCGTGCGACCATGGGAATTGTGACCAAGTTGATTCCATGGCAGGGTGTTTTGGTTCTATTTGGTTAATATTAGCGTTTTCATCTTGTGATAAAGTAATTGAACTGTTGATCGTGATAGATATCATGTTTAGACCAAATTTCTTGTTGTCATCTTACTGATTTCACTGATATTTCATACTCTATCATATTCATGCATTTCATAACATATCTCAGTCTCGGTTGTTATTTGTTGATATATCATATCATTGTTTCCGGGTTAGTTTCATGACATTGTGAGCCCGTGAATGAGACTGGAGATATTGATGACCGAGCGAGGCCGAGAGCCTGATTATGAGTGACAGTTTTGGGATCGGGCTGCATGCTGCAACAATTATATTGATTTATGATAGCGCTTGGGTTGAAGGAGCCCCTCCGGAGTATGTACACACCCCTAGTGAGCGCATTTGATATTATTTAGGGATGGATCTTCCCTGGACATGGATCTTGTCTGAAGCATTTGATACCTGGAGATGGATCTTCTCCACGGGCCAGATTGGCCTTCCTCGGTACTGGGTGTCTGATGGTCAGTGATGTATATAATCTGTGATGGAATTTTCCTGGACCGTATGGGCGATATATAGTATAGTATGGTTGAGTATTTGAGAGCGTGATCACATGAGGCTGTCAAAATGGTGGATCACGTGCAGTATGTGCATTGGCATGTAGTAGTAGAAGAGTTATATCATTCACATTGTTCAGATTTGATCTATTTTTACTGTTTTGAACTATCTATTCCCTTTGAAAGCATGCCTACGTTCTGCACTGTTATTTCCATTTAACGGTATCGGTTGAGTTCGTCACTACCTTTCAGTCCAAAGGTTGGACTTGTTACTTACTGAGTTGGTTGTACTCACGTTACACCATGCACCTCTTATGCAGATCCAGGTGCTTCGAGTCGCAGCTGCTGCTGATCGAGGAGTTTGGATTTGGAGATATTCGAGGTAGCTGAATGGCATTTGCAGACTTTAACTCTCCCTATTTATCTGTATATGTACATTAGTTTTTATTCCCTATACATTGTAGTAGACTGTATTCCAGTATAGATACTCATGTACTCTGTGACACCCCAGTTCTGGGATATATTGTAGCGTATTTCGGATCATTAAGTTTAAAAACAGGCTTTTCTTCAATATTAATTGCTTCCATCTTTATTTTCAAAGTTTATACCGTGTTGAGATGTTGAGTAGTGGCTTGCTTAGTTCCACGATAGGCGCCATCACGACAATTGGTTTTTGGGTCATGACAAGTTGGTATCAGAGCCTAGGTTACATAGGTCTCACGAGTTATGAGCAGGTTTAGTAGAGTCTTGTGATTTAAAGAAGATTTATAAATGTCTGTTTAGCTTAAATGCTGAAAAGTAACATGTTCTGTTGGAGTTTTGATTTTGGATACATCTTCTTTGTTGCTTTCTAAATGATAAGAGAAACAGTGCCCTATGATTATTGGGATCAGATATTCTAATGAGAAGAAAATATATATGCATGACAATATGTTAATTTAAGGATATATCTTCTTTGTTGCCAGAAAAGAATATATTAGGCTTCCCATCTCAAAAAGAATATATTAGGTTATTTTGTTGATTAAGATAATCCTATTTTTTGACTTAATAGTTTTCTTTTCATAACTTAGCAGTCATGACCTTTAATATGTACTAGTGTGCTCTAATGACCTAAAATGACAAAGAATTGGCTATAACACTCCCCTTAATTTTTTATTAATTAGTCAATACAGTTGAGTTTCGAATATATAGTAACTTCTCTAAATCTTTTTAAGTTATAATAAGGAATAAAATCTGTAATTTCCTAAAGTTATTTTGATGAAGTTATTTGCATTCTTTGTCAAGTATATGTCATTGGTCAAAACTGAATGTGAAGAAATCTGCTAGCAGTAGTTTTGGGATATATTTGTATTTGGAAGTCCATATTTTGGAGTGTACGAGCTTTGTGAAAAATGAGCAACTATGTGTCTTTTCATGAGTCTGTGATTTACTTTAATATTGGTTTATGTCATTTGCCTTTTTATTTTCTTGTTTATTTCAGAATTTTTTCATTACTGATTCGGTTTTTGTTTTCTTGCTTTGCATATACACTTGGAGTAATATGAGTCTTAATGCAAGACTCGCCACAACACCCGAAAATGGAATCATCACATCTCTTATTCTTAGAAGGCATCGAATAGCAAAAAAACAAGCGAGATGCTTGGGGATGCCTATGGCACCCTTATTCATTTTTGTTATTTATTATCGTTATCCTTCATGTTAGCTGATTTTTGCATGATAATTTGCTTATTTAGTTGAGTTACTTACCATTTTGGGATTGCGTGTTCAAACTTATGATTAGTTAGGCAGAACTTTTATCTCATCTAAAGATCTAAAACTAGTAAAGCAAAAAACTGGTTCCTATATTAACGCCCAGCCTATATTTTAGTGTATTTTCTTTAAAGATACTAACTACAATCTAGTGTGAAATTATCTTTGTTTCAAATAGCATTAAGAACGTTTGGCCCTAAAACAAATTAGCCTTTAAGATAAGTTTAAGTTTAGGTTTCAATGATGACAATATTGTCTTATGTTAAATTTGCAGGACTAGCAAAAAGGAAGAATGAAACTGCTCATCAAGATGCGATTGTTACAAGATTCAGAATAGCAAATAAGGAAAGAATGAAGATTCTATTACTACATTAATGGTCAATCAAGAGAAGCAAATTTATTGTCCTCAATCAAAGGAGTTCAGATTGCCAATTACGGATACTCAAATCAAGAAGCTTGCCAGCAAATATTCTGTGTCAAGAAATAAGCTCACTCCAGGCGTAAATGGCTCCTCAATACAAGCTAGTGACAAGGAAAGTCACAAGCAAATCTTGGCTCTTCAAAGAGCAGGATTTGAAGAGGCACCCCTTGGGTTAAATTCCTTTTGCAAAGATCTTGTGTCTCTAATTTCGCTGAAGACTCAAACTGTTATTTTCTCTCCAATAAGAAGGCTGATACTTTCAAGAATAAGGCTTGTGCAACTACACACATTGTACTCTAAGTCTATCTAATTCTTAGCCTAAACACTGTCAAAATATAGGAAGATCTAGAGCACAAAAGATAGTTGTGTCGAATATTCAGAACTCATTGTCCATACTTTTCATTGGTGGTGAACATGTTAAAACCATTTGTATTGTAACACTTTCAAAGATCTTAAGGGAACCCTCGTGACTCAAGGGAAACTGAATGTAAGTACCACAACGGTACCGAATCAATATAAAATCGTTGTGTGTAATGTACTGTTCTTTACTGCTTACTTTCATTATGCACTGTGGTCAGTCAACTAATACTTTTGTTAGTCGACTAAAATTTAATTAGCCAACAATTTAATCCCCCTCTGTTGTACTTTCAATTGGTATCAGAGCAAGGCTCAAAATCTTTGCTTAACCGTTGGTGCTTTATTTGAAGAAGGAACCTCTCAGTTCGACCGCCCTACTTCAACGGTCATCATTTCTCTCACTGAAAAGTTCGCATGGAAATGTATATTATGTCATATGACATCAAAGTATGGCGTGTGATCAAAAAGGAAAATCTTCCAATTCCTCTTAAGAATGATGCAAACGGTCAAGTCATCGTATCAACTGATCCTCTTGACTTGGATGATTACACTTTTAATAGGCTGCTGTCATAACTATTAATGCAAACGCAAAAAATATAATGTACAATATACTGTACAATGCTATTAGTGAAGAAGAATATAAAAATATATCAAGTTGCGAAACTGCAAAAGAAATGTGAAACAAACTGGAGGTCGGTCACTTACGAATGAACAAACAAAGTGAAAGAGACTAGGATAAATCTCTTCGTTCGGGACTATGAGTTATTTCAAATGAAGGATGATGAATCTGTAGATGAAATATTTTCCAGGTTCAGCAAAATTCTTGGAGATCTCAAATCATTTGGTATACCTATCAAAAGTGGCGAACATGTTAGAAAGATCATCAGAAGCTTACCTACTATTTGGCAGCCAATGATCATTGCTTTAGAATGTCAAGATCTGGACAAAATCTCTTATTATGAATTCAGAGGTGATCTAATTGCTTTTGAGAAAACTCATCTGGATAGACAAATTCAAGAGAAGAAGAAAAATGTTGCTTTCAAGGCAACTGTGGTTGAACCAAAAAATGAAGAGGAAGAAGACGGAGGAGAACAAGATGAAAACATTGCAATGCTCTCTCAAGTCGTAACTCGCATGATGAAAAGAAACAGGAATAACAAAAGAGGGAAGTCTAACTTCGGGAAAGGAAGGATGAGCAATTAAGCTAATAAAAATGATGGAAGGTGCTACGAATGTGGAAAGTGTGGTCACGTTCAAGCTGACTATCCAGAACTAAAGAAGAAGCTCAGTAGAAATATGCAAAAGGAGGATGCTTTCGGAGCGTGGAGTGATGAGGAAGAATCTGATCACGAGGAAATTACTAACATATGTTTCATGGCTATAAGTGAAAATGAAGATTCAGGAGAGCTTGGACAGATGGCAGACAAGAATGATGAGGAAGACGACTCAAGAGAACCTCGTCCCATGTTAGATGAATGAATTAGTGAGGTACGTACCCCTTTATGCCCTAATTGTTATGAACCTCAAGATTTTGTTGATATTTCTCTTGCATATATAGAAACAATAGTGAATGAGCTCAGAAGAATCAAGAAAGAGAAGAAAGACTGGGCCTTGAAACTAGAAGTGTGCGAAATTGAGCATGATATGCTTCAAGATGAAGTAAATGAACTTAAGCTTCAATTGAATGTCTTGAAAAAGACCACGAGTCACAGTCCAGTAAAGTCTAATCAGAATGCTCATTACAAAAAGAAATTCTCGCTTGTTCTTTTTGTGGTAAAAATGGCCATAGTACTAACAATTGCAAGAACATAATTAGGGCTGAAAGAAGTACTGGTAACTCTAACAGCTCATCTTGTTTCTATTGTGGTCAACGAGGTCACACCTCAAATCATTGCAGGTTCAAAGACAACAGGAGATGGGTCTGGAGACCCAAATCTTCAAATCAAACTAACACTCAAAACTCTAACCATTTAGAACCCAATCAGGCTTGGGTACCTAAAAATAAGTAGTCTTGTTTTGCAGGAACACCGCAAGAAGAATCGAAAAGAAAAATGGTACCTCCACAGCGCGTGTTCAAGAGATATGACGGGTGACAAACAACTGTCCAAATCAGTCACCAATCTAGATAGAGAAACATTTACTTTTGGTGACAAATCCAAAGGAAATGTAATTGGTGTTGGAAAAGTTCCTTTAAGCTCAACATGTGATGTAGATGAAGTCTACCTAGTTGATGAACTTGGTTATAATCTTCTCAGCAACAATCAACTATGTGACAACAATTATGAGGTTCGTCTTAAGAAACATGGCTGGTTTATAGAAGACGAATCAGGTAAAATCATTCTTTCAGGTAATAGAGGCAGGAATGTCTACACTATCAAAAACATAGAAAATTTTGGGGATCAATTCTGTCTTACTTCCATGATGGAGTATCCCTGGGTTTGGCATAGAAAACTTGGCCATGCAAGCATGCATACTATTCAAAAACTGTCTAAACATGACCTTGTTATTGGTCTTCCCAAACTACAATTTTCAAAAGAACATATCTGTGATGCATGTCAACTAGGAAAAAAGACTCGCTCTTCTTTCAAAGTCAAAAAACAATGTTTCCACCTCTAAACCTCTTCAATTACTGCATGTGGATTTGGTCCTACTAGAACTCCTAGTATAGGAGGTAGAAAATATGCATATGTTATTGTAGATGATTTCTCTAGATTTACCTAGGTTATGTTTCTTAGTCATAAAGATGATGCTAGTTTTATGTAAGAAGGTTCAACGAGAAAAGGGATACTACATCTGTACTATCAGAAGTGATCATGGATGAGAGTTTGAAAGCAGAGCTTTTGAAAATTTCTGCAATGATCAAGGAATCTCTCACACTTTCTCTTCATCAAGATCATCACAGCAAAATGGAGTAGTAGAACGTAAAAACAGAATCCTGCAGGATATGGCAAGAATCGTGATTCTGGAGAATTCCTCACCTCATCATTTCTGGGCAGAGGTTGTGAGTACATCATGCCACATCATCAATCGATGTCTGATTCGACCAATTCTCAAAAAGACTCCTTATGCAATGTGGAATGGTAAGAAACCAAATATCAGCTATTTTCACCCTTTTGGATGCAAAACCTTTATCCATAACAATGGGAAGGATAATCTGGGTAAGTTTGATCCAAAGAGTGATGAAGGTATATTTCTTGATTACTCTCCTTCAAGTAGAGATTACAGAGTTTATAATAAGAGAACCTTATGTATTGAAGAATCTATTCATGTTGTTTTGGTTGATACTAACCCTCGTCCAAGGAATGAACATATTCCTGAAGATGAGGAAATTTCTTGTGCTCCCAAGTCTGTTATTATAGGTAAGGACCATCAAAATGAGTCAGCTAATCAATAGGCTCAACTAGCTGAAACCACTAGAAGATCTTGACCCACCTCAACTAGATCAGTCGACTACCGAAGAAAGAAGGCCTCTAGTAGATACTCCAAATTAATGGAAGAGTGAACCAGGATATCCTCACAAATTCATTATAGGAGATCCATATGGGGGAATAGCTACAAGGATATAAAGAAAAAATCTCATGTAGATCTCATTTCTCAAATTGAGCCCAAGAAAGTGGACGAAGCTCTCAAATACTCTCATTGGAAGTGCTATGAAAGAAGAATTAGATCAGTTTGAAAAAATTAAAGTGTGGGAATTAGTTCCAAAGCCTCAAAACTCTTCTGTTGTTGGAACTAAATGTGTCTTTAGAAACACATTGAATAAATCAGATCAAGTTGTTCGGAATAAAGCAAGACTGGTGGCTCAAGGTTATTCTCAACAGGAAGGAATCGACTACGCTGAAACCTTTGCGCCTGTGGCAAGACTGGAATCTGTTCGAATACTACTTGATTTTGTTTCTCACAAAGGATTCAAGCTATTTGAAATTGACGTTAAAAGTGCGTTTCTAAATGGTTATGTATCTGAAGAAGTATATGTGAAGAAACCACCTGGTTTTGCAAATGCCACTTTTACAAATAATGTATACAAGTTGATTAAAGCCATGTACGATCTCAAACAAGCTCCTAGAGGATGGTATGAAAGGTTAAGTTCTTCCTTCTAAATCAAAGTTTCAAACGAGGTAATATCGATACTACTCTTTTCATTAAGCAATCCAGTTCAGGTTATCTTATTACTCAAATATATGTAGATGATATTATTTTTGGTAGCCCTCAAACTGTTCTTTGTGAAGAATTTGCTCTTTCCATGAAATGAGAATTTGAAATGAGCATGATGGGAGAACTGACCTTCTTCCTTGGACTTCAAATCAAGCAGTCTCCTGAAGGGATTTTCATCAGCCAAACCAAGTACAACAAGGAAATTATCAAAAAGTTTGGGATGGAAAATGCTAAGGCTATTGGCACTCCAATGAGTCCAACTACCGTGCTAGATGAAGACCGCAATGGAAAAACTGTTGATGAAACTATGTATATAGGGATGATTGGATCTCTATTATATTTAACTGCCAGTCGACCAGATATCATGTTTAGTGTATGCAAACCGAATTATTAGATATTTAATTGGCACATCTGAGCTAGGACGATGGTATGATCATTCTAACAATTTCTCTCTAAAAGGGTTTTCAGATGCTAAATTTGCAGGAGACAAGTTTGATAGGAAGAGTACCATTGGGACATATCAATTGTTAGGAAACACATTAGTATCGTGGCACAACAACAAACAAAATTGTGTTGCACTATCAACGACTGAGGCAGAATACCTAGCCGCTGGAAGGTGTTGTACACAAGTTTATGGATTATGAATCAACTTCTTGATTATGATTTATCTCTTACATCTCCTTTTTTTGTGACAATACTAGTGTTATCTGTTTGTCAAATAATTTTGTGCATCATTCTAGAGCAAAGCATATAGAAATTAAACACCATTTTATCCGTGATCAAGTAGCAAAAGGTGACATTGTTTTAGAATTTATTAGTACTGATTCTCAACTTGCTGATATTTTTACAAAACCTCTTTTGGAAGAAAGATTTTGCCTTCTCCAAAAAAAGATTGGCATATTGCCTAATTTGTAAATGAAATATTTCCTTGAGTGTTTAAAATATTTTACCTTGTATTAGAATATTTAATTTTCTTACTTATATGTGATCTAATTACTTTACTATGTAAAGGTAATTATTGCAAGTAGCGCCGATCAGTCACTTCTGAACCAGCACTTCGGTCTGAACTTGGCTTTTCCATTAGCCAAGGCGTCTCTTCGCTCCTCTCAAAATCATCGATAAAAACCCTCCTTCTCCAATACTCTTCTCATTCTCTACCAAACAACCCTTCACACCATGGCCAAAAGAAATCCCTTCTCTGCAACTAGACACATTCGAAGGTTTCAAAAACCTCTTAACATTGAAGAGCCTGTGGATGTGGAGTCGTCCATTGACTCAGATTTTCTCAGAATAGACAACGAAAGTAGCGAATTATCTGAAAATCCTCCCATTAGCCAAAAAAAGTTTGGCAAGAGACCCATGGAGCAAACCCCCCAAAAGGCTGCATGCAAGAAGGGTAAGGTGGAACACTTGGAATTTGGTCTTGAGGACAATCTAATCTTCTATGGCCCTAGTAAAAAGACAAAGTTTGAGTCCTACAAGTTAAAATCCATGGCGTATGGACGCTCTGTAAGTCTCTCTCTTATGTAAAGACTTCACTGTGATGTGACTACTATTTTTGATTTTCAGCACCTTTCCTTTTGTTTGACACCATTGGGAACTCTGTGTATGAAGAACCTGTTAGGATGTTTTATGCAAATATTTTTGTGAATGATAAATTTGATTTGGAATCTATGATTTTAGGGACTAGAATTGTTTTGGACTCCTACAAATTTAAGTTTGAACATCGTGTCTTGGCCCACATGATTGCCACTACTCTGCTTCCCATAACTGGGTCCCTTAACTCTTTGTCCACTAGAGATATTTTTGTTCTCTAGTGCCTGGTTAATAATAAACGTCTTGATTGGTTTGTGTGGATTTGTAATTATATTCTTGAGAGTATCAGGGATAATCCTCTTGTGCTGCATGTCTGCCCTATGGTCTTCTCATCTCTTATATTCTGGATGTCATGAAAGTAGACTTTGCACCTTTTTCACCCAAGTACATTACCAGTACTTATGGTAAGACTGCTTTTTCAATGACGGGGTACACTCTAAGTGATGATGGATGGGTTAAGAGAGCCAAGTTTGAAAGTATTCCAATGTCAGTTGAAGTCTGAACTGAACAACCATCTTCTCAGTCGACTGCCTCTCAGAATCTTCAACAAATTCAGCATTACCTTGATGGAGTCAAGCTGCTACTTGTTGAGATGAAAGAACAGGTAGATAAAATCAGGGAAGTTACTAAGGATAAAGGTACATATTTGGCCAAGCTCATGATGGACATAGGAGCCACATGGAGAAAGGGAACCGGGGCTTTCTGTTCTATGTGTGCAAAGATGGACAAACTCGTCAAAGATGTTGAAAATTCCTATGACTCCTTCTGCCCCAAGGTTATCAACACCCTAAAAAACTTCCTGGGAAGAAGTTAATACGACCAGATGTGATGATATAACAAACATTTTTTTTGTTTATGCTTGTTTTTTGGTGGTTTCTCTTAGACAATGTTTTTGCTTGGGTCTGTACTAACTAAGCCTCTGCTGAAGGCACTACTTATGCTGTTTTAACCTCCTTATTAGTATGTACATTATATCTTATATTGTTCTGTGCGCTTTTCTTTCCTCTTTGATTGATGTCCAAGGGGGAGAAAATGAGAGTAAACACCAGCAGGAGGACTACAATTACAATTATTCAAGGGGAGATGGAAACATCATAAACTCAGGGGGAGCAACACCTCAAAAGGGAAGTATCTTAATTTAATGTTCTCTTAGTTTACTCCTTCTTGATTTTCATCATCAAGAAGGGGGAGATTGATAAGATTAAGTTTAGGTTTCAATGATGACAATATTGTCTTATGTTAAATTTGCAGGACTGCAAAAAGGAAATAATGAAGCTGCTCATCAAGATGCGATTGCTACAGGATTCAGAATATAATCTAAGGAAAGAATTAAGATGTTGTTGCTACATTAGTGCTACCATTTATCCTTCTATATCACGTTAGCACGTTCGATGCGATGGTAGGTTTATCCACCTAACTTCATTCTATTTTCGACCACCAGAACATTCTGACTGAAGTAAATGGGATTGCTCCTATCTCCATGGATGATCAATTCTTGATGGTTCGACTCAAATTTTATCGCTTGGTGAAAAGTGGATGCGACAACTCCAGCCGCATGTATCCAAGGCCGTCCCAACAACAGATTGTAGGAGGCGGATATGTCTAGCACATGGAATTAAACATCAAACCAGGTAGGACCCATTTGTAAGCATAGGTTGGTTTCTCAATTCGTGGCTCTTTGTGGCCCATCGAATGTTTTCACGTTCATATATCCTGCTCGTATTTCATGTAGGCCCTTGCCTAACCTTTTCAGGGTTGTTAGTGGACATATGTTGAACTTATCTTCACATTGCACTGTGATGTGCAGTGCCCTATTGTGGCTCAATCCTTCAAGTGGAAATTCATCTTCACCGAAGGTGATCTTATGGATTTCTAATATTTGTACTACCATTTTGGCCATTTCTCCGCTAGAAATGTTGTTGGGCACATATGCTTCATTCAGTACCTTCATCAGAGCATTCCTCTGTGCTTCAGAATTTTGCAGCAGCGATAAGATGGATATTTGGGCGGGAGTCTTATTCAGATGATCAACAAGAGAATACTCCCTTGTCGTCCGGACCAATTTTAATGATGGGTTGTTTGTTAGAAGCTTGCTTACTGGTCTCTCCCAAATTCTCAGGTGTGTAAATTCTTCCTGTTTTTGTCGTCCCTTGTACAGCGCCGGACTCTTGTGTCTTTACTTTCACTTTTCCCCTAGCTTCAGCAACATAATCCTGAGATACAGTGTTGGAACTGAAGGGTGGTGTGGATGCCACCGTTACGATTAAAGGTGTGGGGTACTTCTACCTCAAACGGAGCAGGTGTAGCTGCAGGTGTTGTCACTTCTTCTTCAAAGGGAGCCGATATTGCTACCTCAACTTTGACTGGCAGTTGTACCTGTACCACAATGGGATTTAGCGTGACCGACGACTTCTTAGGATGATCACCTTCCCGAATAAGTTCGATTGATTCCTCGGGATCCCATTCTTCATCGGTTTCTATTACATTGATTCCTTCAACCCTGTTATTTGGGAGGGGGTTGTTGCGGACATTGGGTGTGGTTTCTTTTGCCTGTATAACCTTGGTATCAATCAATGTTTGGATCTTATCTTTCAGGGTGCGACATTCATCAATAGTATGTCCCTTCATATCGGAATGGTATGCACACGTCTTGTTTGGGTTGATCCATTATTATGAGTTTTCCATAGCCACGGCAGGAATAGGGGTGACATACCCAGCAACTTTTAATCTTTCATACAATTGGTCAATGGGTTCAGCAATGGGGGTGTATTGTCTGGGTGGTTTGCGATCAAAATTGGGCTTGGGTTTTGGTAATTTTGACGAGATGTAGGTGAATGATAATAGGATGGTTGGGTATTATAGGTGTGGTAGGTGGTAGCAGTTTGAAGATATCTGGGAGGTGAAGGTTGGTATGTGGGTGGAGGTGTTTGGTACACAAATGGAGATTTCGGACCTTGTGCAACCATTATTGTTCCCACTTCTTTCTTCTTTGATATGCCACCTGATTGTAGTGCTTTATTCATGGCCTGCAGTGCCTCAAAATTTTTTACCAGTCCACCTTTGATACCTTCCTCGATCCTTTCTCCGAGCTTGATGATATCAGAGAACTTGTGAATCTCGATTACCATTAACCTTTCATAATATTGTGGATCATGAGCCCTGACAAAGAACTTGTTCATCTGCTCTTCATCTTATGCCGGACTGACCTTCGCTTCTTCTAACCTCCAACGAGTCGCATACTCGCGGAAAGTTTCAGTGGGCTTCTTCTTCAGACTGGATATAGAAGATGTCTGGTGCATTTTCCGTGTTGAATCTAAATCTATCCATGAAATATGATGCCATGCTTACCCAATTATCCAATTTCTTGGGATTTTGACTTATGTACCAAGATAGGGGCGTCTTCAGTGAGGCTTCTCATGAATAGCTTCATCCGAATCCTTTCGCCTTTTCCAATGCCTATGAGCTTGTCACAATAGGTTATCAAATGTACCTTTGGGTCACATGTTCCATCAAACATCTCGAACTTAGGAGGTTTGTAACCCTCCGGCAGTTCCACATTTGGCTGAATACACATACCCTCATAATTCAGACCTTAGATTCATTTGCCTCCTTCAACACCCTGAAACCGGCTTGTGAGTTTCTTGAGTTCTTCTGCCATGTTCTTAATGAGCAGGTCCTTTTTGGCGGATTCCAGTGTATATGATATTGGCTGAGCGGAGTGGGGTAAGGTTTCTATGTATGTGGGGTTGTTTTGGTGAATGCCAGGAGTTTGGGTGTGGTGGTGATCATTGGTTGAATTTTGGGGATCGAGGGTAGGCTGGGGTATTCTAAGAAGTGTGATAAGTGGTTTGCGGATATTGAGTCGGGAGATGCTAATGCTGAGGAGGTGTAGGTATGGGTAAAGGATTTTGAGGAGGGGTTATATATTGGTGGGGTGCGGGAGGATTTTGTGGGTGCTGGTTGGGTGTATTCTGAGGAGGTGTCCTGTTTCGGGTATTTGGATGGTTGATATCTAGGAAGTTTAGTGTGAGGGAGATGTTTTCCAAATTACGGACCTGCCAAGCTGACCCTGTAGTTCAAGTATCTTCTGTTCAAGCCGCAAAACTAAGTCATTTAGTGTCGAAGTACTCTGACCATCAGAAGATTCCACATTCTCAGCATGTGTGGGGTTATCTTTTCTGACACCACTCATATCGTCCATCTTAGCTTTCCCTTTGCCTTTTGATGCATTTGGAGGAGGAGGATGTGGAGGGCCTCTGGATCTGGTGTGGTAAGTTGATGATGCCAGTATGTCTGAACCAACCTTAGGGGATGGGAATAATCAAAAGGAAAGAAAAACAAAAGGTAACCAAGTTAGTAAAGTTTTGAATAAAGTTTGCAGTATTTAAACACATATTGCGAGAATGTAAATTCGCGTCCTAACCTTTCATTCGATCTGGTTGCCATTTTCCTCCATTCATTGATTAATTCCATATCACTCTTGTGTTGTTACAGATGCTCAGCCTCGGACTCGCGAACCCTTTTGCGCAGTCTGTTATACGTCACATGTGCTTCAATAGCTTCATCTATGAATCTGTTTACTCAACCAACCCCTGGCTCGACTATTCCTGCTATGCAGTCCTCTAACCACGATGGGTAAAAGTACACATGCCCTATGTGATATCGATCTGGCTCTATGGTGTCCCTTTCCACAATAATCATTAAGTGCCACATATGTTGAGCTTCACATTTATATGGGATGTCATCATCTTGGAAATCCGCCTTTTAGTGACTCATTTTGGAGACTCAAGGTATAATCTATTTCTACCGGCTTGTCTCATGACCCTGACAGGAACATAGGTCTCACGACCCCAATCCTAAACTGGTCGTGATGGTGCCTATCGTGGAACTAGGCTAGACAATAATCACATATTTACAGTTTCTTTCAAATACCAACAAATTTCAAGCATTTCATAAAATATACAGATTTTACTAAATACATTAGGCCAATAAATAGTGAAACCAACCACGAAACCCTAAGCGAACATGTCATGAGCATCTAAGAGAGATAAGCCAAAAAGGTATACTATTATAATACAAAACCTTCGAATAAATAGTTAGATACAACAAGAAAGGAAAACAGAGATGTTGCGGACGCTGGACAACTACCTCTATATCCCGCACACCGACTCCGCACAGAATAGATAGCTAATGCTTGGTATCTGCACCTGAATCTTCACACAGAGTTGCAGGGAGTAATTTGAGTACGCCAACTCAGTAGTAATGAAAATAAATCAAGTCTAAGCGGCAAGAAAAAAAATAAAAATCAATATCATCAATGCACAATACACACAGCCTTTCTTTCCAACAGTATATACATAGATATATGAAATCATCATGCCTTAAAACCAACTTCAGAAAAATCTTTTAAAAATGTTTATTTTCAAAAATTTCAGACTGAAACATTTATTATGAAAATGAAGTAAATCATAAGTATCCCCTTGGGGAAAAACATGAATCATAAATCGCCCCTCGGGCAGAACATCACTCAGCACCTCACAGCCACTCAATATCAGCCCCTGGGGCAACCTCACGGTCACTCATGCCTCCCAATCACTCATCACTCGGCACTCAACACTCAGCACTCAGTAGGTACCTGCGCTCACTGGGGGTGTGTACAGACTACGGAGGGGCTCCTTCAGCCCAAGCGCTAATATCGAACCACCTCGTGTCGTATAATATCCTCACAATCAGGCCCTCTGCCTCACTCGGTAGAACCTCTCAAAAGCCTATCGGGCGAATCAGTAAAAAAGGGTACTCGACCCAAAACATGATTTTTTAAATCTCAAAGTAGTGTAAATCAGGCTGAGTTTCGAAAAGAGTAAACACAATGTGACTGAGTGAAACCATCAATAAATAGTGAGGAAAATAGCAGTAAAAAACCCCCAAGAGGTCTAACAGATCGGTACGAGGCCCCAAACATGGTTTATAGCCCAAATATTGCAATAATCTTTAGAACACAATTTAACATAAGGTTTTGAGTAAACTACACAACTCAATAGTTTTTGCGAAGAGGACCAAGTCCAATCCAAAAATCAGTGCGCGTCACACACTCGTCATCCGACATGTGCGTCATTCTAAAATTAATGAGAAATATGATGTCCGGGGTTTCATACCCTCAGGACAAAATTTATAACTATTACTTACCTCTACCGGGCCACAATACTAGTCTGCCATGCTCTTGCCCCTCAAATTGGCTCCCGATTACTCCGAATCTAACCAAAACTAGTTTAACATCATTAATATATACTAAAGGAACACAACCCAATCGAAAACTATCAATTTATAAAAAAATCTCGAAATTCGGCCAAACCCAAGCCTCGGGCCCACGTCTCGGATTCAATAAGATTTACATCACTAGAAACCTCGTCCTCCCACGATTCTACTCATACCAAAAACACCACAATCGGACAACAATTGCCTATTCAAACTGCCAAAAGAATTTTCCAATCCTCCACCCATTTTTCCAACCTTTTTCTCTACTTAAATCCTTCAATTTACAAGCCCAATCCGGACAAAATATCATTGAAATGACTTTAATTACCCGGGAACTTACCTCCACTAAAAACCCACAAATTCTCTCTTCAAATGAGCTCCAACCGCATGTAACAATGGTTAATGACTAAAATTTCACGAAGGCCTTCTTTTTATACTGTTCTACATAGCAAATCCGCACCTGCGGACCTTTAATCGCACATGAGGACCCGCACCTGTGATCCCAGGTGCGCACCTGCAAAATCCCACTAACGGACCAATACTCGCACTTGCGGTCTCTTCTCTGCACCTGCAGCTTCGCAGGTGCGGCCAAATATTCGCACCTGCGGACTCCTCCTACCTAGCCTCCCTTCGCACCTGCGCATAGACTTTCGCACCTGCGACGTCGCACCAGCGGCTACCCATCTGCAGGTGCGGCCAACACCAGAAACATACACCAGCAGCCATTTGCTGCATTTTCTTAAGTTCAAAACTCCGCCAACCATCTGAAATCAATCCCGAGCCCCTCGGGGCCCCAACCAAACATACCAACACACCCATAGCATTATTCAAACTTATTCGAGCCTTAGAAACAACAAAAACAACATGAAAACACCAAAATTACATCAAATTCAAGCCTATGAACTTTGAAACTTTCAAATTTCGCCAACGACGCCGAAACCAACCAAAACACCTCCGATTGACCTGAAATTTTGCACACATACCCAACATTATATTATGGACCTATTACAACTTTCTAAATCCCATTCCGACCCCAATAGCCTACTTTCCACTGCTGCCCGGAAATCGCCAGAAACTAACTTTCGCCAATTCAATCCTAATTCTACACCGGACATCAAAACATCATTCCGAACACACTCCTAAGTTTGACATCACCTAAAGAAGCTATCCGAGCCATACAATTCGCATTCCAAGGTCGTTCACCAATAAGTCAACTCTCAGTTGACTTTCTCAACTATTAGGTTACTTTGAGAGTCTAAATGCCTCAATTCTCACCATGACCACTCCGGACCCAAACCAACTGACCCAACACAACATAAACAGGCTAAGAAATATATGATAAAGCAGAAATATGGAAAATGGGGTAAATATCACAGAACGACCGGCCGGGTCGTTACATCCTCCCCCTCTTAAACAAACGTGCGTCCTCGAACGGGTCTAGAAACATACCTGGAGTCTCGAATAAGTGAGGATATCTGTCCCGCATCTCCCGCTTGGTCTCCCAGTTGGAATCCTCCACTGCCTGCCCTCTCCACTGAACCTTCACTGAAACTATATCCTTAGACCTCAGCTTTCTGACATATCGACCCAAAATAGCCACTAGCTCTACCTGATATGACATATGAGCCTCGAGCGGAATGGTGCTGAAGTCCAAAACATGAGACGGGTCACCAACATACTTCCAGAGCATCGAAACATGGAACACCGGATGAATACTCGATAAACTAGAAGGCACCTCAAATGGCCCAATGAACCTGGGACACAGCTTTCCCCTCTTCCCGAATCTCATAACACCCTTCATGGGTGACACCTTCTGCAATACCTTAACCCCAACCATGAAAGACACATCTCGGACCTTCCGGTCCTCATAACTCTTCTGCCTAGACTGCGTCGTGTGAAGCCGCTCCTAAATCAACTTCACCTTACCCAATGCATCCTGAACCAAGTCTGTGCCCAATAGCCTAGCCTCGCTCGACTCAAACCAACCAACTAGAGATCTGCACCTCCTACCATATAAAGCCTCATACGGAGCCATCTGGATACTCGACTGATAGTTATTATTATATGCAAAATCCGATAGTGCCAGAAACTGGTCCCATGAATCACCAAAGTCAATCACACAAGCACGCAACATATCCTCCAAAATCTGAATGGTATGCTTCGAGTGCCCGTCGGTCTGAGGATGAAACGATGTGCTCAACTCGACCTGAGTACCCAACTCTCTTTGTACGGCTCTCCAAAACTGAGATGTAAACCGAGTATCTTTGTCGGAAATGATAGAAACTGGAACCCCATGCAATCGGAAAATCTCACTGATATAAATCTCAGCTAACCGCTCTGAAGAATAAGCAGTACCAACAGGAATGAAGTTCGCGGACTTGTTCAGCCGATCCACAATAACCAATATAGCATCAAACCTCCTCGAAGTCCTTGGGAGTCCAACTATGAAGTCCATGGTGATCCGCTCCCACTTCCACTCCAGAATATCAAATCTCTGAAGCAATCCACCTAGTCTCTGGTGCTCATACTTGACCTACTGACAGTTGAGACACCGAGCCACAAACTTAAAACTATCTTTCTTCATCCATCTCCACCAATAATGCTGCCTCAAAACCTGATACATCTTTGTGGCACCCGGATGGATGGAATACTGCGAACTATGGACCTCAGCTAGAATCAAATCTCGAAGACCATCTACATTGGGAACGCAAATCTGGCCCTGCATCCTCATGACCCCATCATCACCAATAACCACATCCCTGGCATCACCGCGATGGACCCTGTCCTAAAAAACAAGCAAATGTGGATCATCATACTGGCGTGCTCTAATCTGATCGTAAAAAGAAGACCTGGAGGCTACACAAGCCAATACCCGCGGGGGCTCTGATAGATCCAATCACACCAGCTGACACGCTAAGGCCTGAACATCAAGGGCTAATGGCCGCTCTGCTACTGGAAGGTAGGCTAGACTCCTCAAACTCTCTGCTCTACGACTCAGGGCATCGGCCACTACATTGGCCTTCCCGGGATGATATAAGATAGTGAGGTCATAATCCTTGAGAATCTCCAACCACCTCCTCTGACGCAAATTCAAGTCCTTCTGCCTCAGCAAATACTGCAAACTACGATGATCAGTGAAAATCTCACACTGCACTCCATACAAATAATGCCGCCAAATCTTCAAGGCATGAACAATGGCAGCTAACTCAAGGTCGTGCACTGGATAATTCTTCTCGTGCACTTTCAACTTTCTAGACACGTAGGCAATCACCCTACCGTCCTGCATCAATACGGCTCCCAAACCAACTCTAGAAGAATCACAATAAATTGTGTAAGAACCTGAACCAGTAGGCAAAACTAATATCGAAGTTGTGGTCAATGCTGACTTGTGCTTCTGAAATCTCTCCTCAAACTCATCAGACCATCTGAATGGAGCACCCTTCTGGGTCAATCTGGTCAAAGGCGAATTAATAGAAGAGAATCCCTCCACAAAGCGACGGTAATATCCCGCCAAACCAAGGAAACTCCTAATCTCTGTAGTTGAGGACGGTCTGGGCCAACTCTGCACCGCCTCTACCTTCTTCGGGTCAACCTGAATACCCTCACTAGACACCACGTGACCCAAGAAAGCTACGGAACCAAGCCAAAACTCAGACTTGGAGAATTTTGCATAAAGCTTCTCCTCCCTCAACCTCTGTAACACAACTCTCAAATGTTGAGCATGCTTTTCCTAGCTACGAGAGTAAACTAGAATGTCATCATTGAACACAATGACGAAAGAATCAAGATAAGGCTGAAACATACTGTTCATCAATTGCATGAACGCAGCTGGGGCAGTGGTCAGCCCAAATGACATAACCAGGAACTCATAATGATCATATCTGGTCCTGAAAGCAGTCTTCGGGATGTCTGGCCCCCGAATCTTAAACTGATGATAACCGGAACGCAAGTCAATATGGTAAAATACCGTGGCACCTTGTAACTGATCAAACAAGTCATCTATATGAGGCAAGGGATACCGGTTCTTCACCGTAACTCTGTCAGCTGCCGATAATCAATACACATACGCATAGACCCATCTTCTTCACGAACAACACCGGTGCACCCCAAGGTGACACACTAGGCCGAATGAACCCCTTATCTAGGAGTTCCTGAAGCTGCTCCTTCAATTCCTTTAGCTCCGATGGTGCCATACGATAAGGTGGAATAGAAATAGGCTGGGTGCCTGACACCAAGTCAATACCAAAATCAATGTCCCTATCAGGTGGCATGCCTGGCAGGTCTTTAGGAAACACTTTCGGGAAGTCACGGACCACAGGAACCGAATCAATAGCTAGAGTCTCACCACTGACATCCCTCACAAAGGCCAGATAAGATAAACACCCTTTCTCAACCATGCGCTGAGCCTTCAGGTAGGAAATCACTCTGCTAGGCATATACTCAGAAGAACCTCTCTACTAAACCCTCAGACACCCTGGCATAGCTAAGCTCACGGTCTTAGCGTGACAATCAAGAACAACATGACACAGAGATAACCAATCCATGCCCAATATCGCAACAAAATCGACCATGCTGAGTAATAGTAGGTCCACTCGGGTCTCCAGACCCCCAATAGATATCATGCACGACCGATTCACACGGTCCACAACAACAGTATCGCCTACCGGGGTCGACACATGAACAGAGGTGATTAGAGACTCACGGGGGATATCCAAAAAAGGGGCAAAATATGAAGAAACATAGGAATATGTAGAACCAGGGTCAAACAAAGCCAAAGCATCTCGGCAACAGACTGAGACAATATCTGCAATCACGGCATCTGAGGCCTGGCTGGGAATGCATAAATGCGGGCTTGACCTCCCCCTGCTCGACCTCCCGCTCTAGGGCGTCCTCTGGCTGACTGACTACCACCCCTAGCTGCCTGGGCGAGTGGTGAAGTAGCTGGAGTTGAAGTTGAGGGCTGGCCCCTCTGCTGAGAAGAACCACTGGGATGGCGGGGACACTGCCTCCACATGTTCTAGAACTCTCCACACTCAAAACAACTCCCTGGAGCTGGAGGCGGGGACTGATAGAAACCCCTGGCACCAGAACGGCCACTAGAAGACTCATGCATAGCAGAACTCTGAACTGGTGGTGCCCGAGCTGCACTTCTGAGCTGGGAGGGCACCAAATGAAGTACGACATGGCTGAGAACCATGGGGACCATGCCTCGAAGATGCACCACTATACGCTGGGCGGGCTGACTGAGGAGGCCTGAATGAACGACCCCCTGAAAGGAGCACCACTAGAACTGCCCGATACACGAGGCCTCTTGGCCTCCCTCTCCTCCCGCTCCTAGTGGCGAACAGACTCAATATCTCAAGCTATGTCAACAAACTGCTCGAATGAAGCACCTGATACTCTCTCTCGAGTCATAAATAGCTGGAGCTCATAAGTAAGACCATCTCCAAACCTCCTCACCCTCTCCCTATCAGTAGGGACAATCTCATAAGCATGCCAAGCCAACTCGGAGAACCTCATCTCGTACTGAGTAGCTGACAACTCTCCATGGCGCAGCTGCTCAAACTGCTTGCGCTACTCTCTATGGGATTGAGCAACATACTTCTCCAAAAAGATCGTGGAGAACTGCTGCAAGGTGAGAGGTGTTGAACCAACTGGCCTATGCCTCTCGAATGGCTCCCACCAAGTAAAGGCAGCACCCGCAAACTGAAATGTAACAAATGAGACCCCATTGGTCTCCAAAATACCCGCAGTACGTAGTATCCTCTGGCACTTATCTAGAAACTCCTGGGCATCCTCGCCCTCTGTACCGCTGAAAGTCGGATGCTGAAGTCTGCTGAACCTCTCCAACCTGCGCTCCTCGTCCTCAGGCATAGTAGGGACCACATAATCCTGGACCAGAGCAACTGGTTGAGCTGGTGCTGCTCCCGTTTCCTGAATACCCCGTACAGCCTACTTAGGTGTCCGGGCAGCTGGAGTCTGATTGTTTTCCCGAGCCTGAGTTGTGGTGGCAGTAGAAGACATGGCGACTGCTTGAGCTAAACTGGTGCACATTGTTAATATCTGAGGCAGGGTCTCCAGAAGACCCGGAATAACAATAGGCACTGCCGGTGCCTGAGCCTGTCCCACTGGAACACCATCGGCGGGAACCTGATCCTGAATGATACGGGGATCCGTGGTACTATCCCGGCTGCTGCGCGGGCTGGCCCCTACCTCTACACGGCCTCAACCGCGGCCTCGACCTCTCGCTGGTCTAGCTGGTGTCTGGTCACCCTGATCGATATTGCGTGCCCTCACCATCAGTGAGAGAATGAAACAACGTAAGTTTAAATTTCAAGAATCAATATATTAGAACAAAAGAGTTCAAGAAGGATAGAAATGTTTCATAAGAGTTTGACAGCCTCTCGAAGATAAGTACGGACGTCTCCATACCGACCCGCAAGACTCTACTAAACCTGCTCATGACCGTTGAGTCCTATGTAACCTAAGCTCTGATACCAAACTGTCATGACCCCAATCCTAAACAGACCGTGATGGCGCCTATCGTGGAACTAGGCTAGCCAATAATCACATATTTACAGTTTCTTTCAAACCCCAACAAATTTCAAGCATTTCATAAAATATACAGATTTTACTGAATACATTAGGCCAATAAACAGTGCAACCAACCCCAAAACCCGAAGCCAACATGTCATGAGCATCTAAGAGAGATAAGCCAAAAAGGTATATTATTATAATGCACAACCTCCGAATAAAGAGCTAGATACAACAAGAAGGGAAAACAGAGATACTGCGGACGCTGGACAACTACCTCTATATCCCGCACTTCGGCTCCGCACGGAATAGATAGCTAATGCTCGGTATCTGCACCTGAATCAGCACACAGGGGTGCATGGAGTAATGTGAGTACGCCAACTCAGTAGGTAATGAAAATAAATTAAGTCTAAGAGCCAAGAAAACACATAAAAATCAATATAATCAATTCACAATATACACAGCCTTTCTTTCCAACAGTGTATACATAGATATATGAAATCATCATGCCTTAAAACCAACCTCATAAAAATCCTTTAAAAATGTATATTTTCAACAATTCCTGACCGAAAGATTTAGTATGAAAATGAATTAAATCATAAGTATCCCCTCGGGCAAAAACATGAATCATAAATTTCCCCTCGGGCAGAACATCACTCAGCACCTCACAGCCACTCAGTATTGTCACACCTCATTTTTCCACTACCCCCGGATTAATGAAGAGTAGTAAGGGAGTTTTTCCGCTTTAAGTGACATTATTCGGATTTGGATTTTATTTTAGTTTTCAGAGTCGCCACCCAGATTTTGTACGATGTTCCGGGACACCGTTTTGTTGAAATCCCAAACCGAGGAAATTTAGACTCTATTTTAAGTTGTCTGCGTACCAGAAATCCGAGTAAGGAATCCTGTTAACCCGGGAGAAGGTGTTAGGCATTCCCGAGTTCCGTGGTTCTAGCACGGTCGCTTAACTATTAATATTTGGCCTAGTTATCTGATTATTTGCCTATTGTGCTTTTAGTATTTATGGATTTATCTTGAAATAAGTCACGATGTCGTGCACTTATTTGTTTTTGGGACATATTATAAATACGCCACATGAAATGCACCCGCAATTACAACATGTGGTTTTTATTAAATTTCGAAGTTGGAGACGGGGACATGAGTTTTCACATCCGAGTGTAGATTACATTAGTCAAGACTATGGTCATGACAGTTTTAAAGTGCCCATTTGAGGCAATGTTTGATTATTCTTTAGATTTTTCTATTTTTTGAAATAATCTTTTTTATTTATTTTTTAAAATTAATTAGGACGTTTATGGATTTATCTTAGCCAAGTTACGATGGCGTATACTTATTTGTTTTTGGACACATTGCAAACACGTTACATGAAATGCACCCGTGATTGCTACGTGTGATTTTATTTATTGTTTGGAATAGGGGGTCGGGGGCATGAGTTGCCACTCCCGAGTGTAGGTTAGGGTAACTTTGGTATAACATTCGATTTTATCAAATTTCAAGCTAAAGTATCATTTTTCCTAAAAAGATTACCTAAATGATGTTCACTAGTCTAAAGACAACATGCTTCGGGCTATGGCCATATTTTAGCCCCAGATTGTTTCAACTCTTTTGGCCAATCCTAATTGTGGCTAGTTTACAAAAAAAAAGAATAGGAAACTATGCATCTATAAAGAAAGTCATGCCATCATATAGAGAAAGTCAAAATATTAATTTACAAATCATTTATTTAAACAGTCAAATGAGCATATATAACTATGGTGCGGTATTTAATTGATTCCTAAACGACTTATATTTATGCTATTTAATTTTATATCTACTGAAGTTTGTTTGACGGTTTTTACACACGTTACAATATTGCAAACACGGAAAATTTCAGAACATATAAGGCTAATGGAAGAGGCAGATTTCCATTTGTATTTTTTCTTAAGATTCAACGGATATAAGGTGTTTACAAGCTTCATACGAGCGCCTTTCAACCATAAACTTTATACCTATTCATCAGACAGTTTGTTTTGGAGACGAAAGCTAAGATTTTTCCTTTTTTGTGATCTTTTGTAAAATCGCAAGAATTTTTGTGGAGAAAAGCAAGTATTTTTTTTTCAAATCTGGAGCTCTCAAGATGAACTCTTTTAATCACACATTTATATTGAGGTTTCACAAGAAAAAAAAAGGAAGGGTTTTTTTTACCATAAACAGATGATGACAGTAATTATTAAAATGAAAAGCTGACTTAGTTTTATGAAATAGAAAAGACATAAACCAATTGTAATTTCAGTTGAGTCCGTTCTTTATAGCTGATGCAGAAGAAAACTAATCTATTACATCCTTGTTTTCTACTGTACATTCCCAATAATAAATGTAAAGATAACCACAAAAGAATGGTGTAGATTCATTGCTGCTCTTGTGCGAGCTGATAATCCATATTCTTCTAGCTATTTTCTTAGTCACCAGATGACTAACTTAATAAACACATTCCTTAGGCGTTTCTTAAGGCATAATTCTGATCATTTATTGGGTTCAGATTCATGTCTTAATACCTTTGTAACGATAATCTAATTACTCTACAACTGTTTATGCATTATTATTGGGTGAATCTGACCATGAATGGGTCAGGCTTTCCATCTCATAATGCCACACTAACCTAAGTTTAGATCTCCATAGACACTTTCTTACTAGGTCCCTTTAATGACCAAGAGGACACAAATAAGAGCACTTTAACTATAAGTCCAACATTTCTGCTTGGACAGTAATACCAATAGGTTCTTAAGCATTCGCAAGATGAGTCATACCATAAAGGGGTTTGACCCGACCTTGATGATGTTCTTACATCATTTTTGACAGAATAGGTTCTTGCCTTTTATGGCCTAAATCTGACCATAGAAAGGGGTCAGATTCAACTCCATAGAGGTCCTATTCATCTCATAATTGTTATGTGATTTTTGATTCTTTGGGCATTTTGGAGAAGATGAATCTGACCATTTGAAGGGTTCAGATTCCCTACTCTCAAGCCACTGTTGGTTACCCATTTTTGTACCCTTAAGGGGTGACAAACTACTGTTTAAGCACCTAATATGGGGTGAATTTGACCATTATAGAGGGTCAAATTCATCCACCCTAGTGCTGTTTCATAACAATATCTAGATATTTAAAACCTAAACCAGACTAGTATTTAAGCATCTTTATAGGATGAACTTAACCATTGGAGGTTAAGTTCATTGCCCTTTGATGTTGTTTTCCAACACAACCATTGATTGCACAGTCATATAAAAGACAGTTTTAAGATGAAACAGGCTTATGTAAAATTCAGAGATTAGAAAACTAAACAATCATAATGTGTTACTCTATATACATGCATATAAGTTTATACAGAAATAGGTCTAAACAAATAAAAATACAGATTCATGGAGGAAAGACAACAGATTTCAGGTCTTCATATTTCATAAAAAAAAACTCAGTTTAAGAGTAAGATCACAATAGAAAGCCTGACCAAATAAAGGTCAGGCAGATGGAAATCAGCAAAAAGGAAGAGAAACCCAGCAGCAATAAACAGCACCCACGAGCAGCAAGAAAATCACAGTAAAGAAATCCAGGAAAAGATGATTTTGGAATACCAAATGATTGAATCAAGGCAGAAACAAAACCAAGTCCTTTAGGAAAGAAAACCACAGCTTCAAGACAACCTACGTTCAGATTGTTTCCTACTCCTACTGCAAATCCTTTTTGTTTTTGTTTTTCAAGTCTTTTAGTAGTCAAAGTTGTATTTTCCAGTCCAAAAGGTTCAAAGAAGAGTCCAAAAATCTCCTCTAGTGGTAAAAGGTGTGTGTATATATAGGGACATTTGGGATAGGATATGCTCAGCATATTCCTTATCCAATAAACTGGAAATAGTACCAATGCAGCTATCACCCTTATCCTTTTGGGATAACTTCCTATTTTCAGAACATTCCAGCCCTTATTCCCCTTTTGAAATTACTATTTTAACCCTAAATATCTGATTTCTTGACCTACAATACCTAATATGCCCCTTGAAGTCTCTGAAATTACCATTAGGTAACCAGGGTTAGACTTGCTTTGGTTATTGTTTAGTTATAGCTAACTAACACTAGTTAGGTCCCTTTGGGTGACAACTAGTTGTTCTTAACTTAGGTTGAGTTAATTAATCGAAGATTAGTTCATTAAATGCCTAGAGTTGACTTTCATACTTCTTACTATGTTTAAGTCATTTAATCAACAACTTAATTAAACTCAATGAAGGTTAGTCAAACCAGTTCTCTTAACTTAGGTTAATTTAATTAAACTAAATGAATATGTTTTAGTCCATTACCCTCAAGCTAGTTGTTTTAAACAGATTTTATTTTTAGTTACATACTTTAAGAAGCTACCTAAGTTAATTTCTAGATTGAAGAAGTTGGAATCATTTAAATGTGAGACTAAGTGAATCATTCGTTCTTAAACTTAGTTAATTGATCTTAACTAGTTATCTAGGACTTAGATCGACTATGTTGTTAGATGATTTTTAAAATTAAGCCTACTAGTTAAGTGTGACTAATTCCTTATTGCCTAATTAATTTAAACTCAAATTGACTACCATTTGAATTAAAATCAGTAGTTTATTGAACTAATTGGGTTAAACAATTTCATTAGGTGTAATCAGGCTTATCTATTAACTCTTAGTCAATTGAGTGATTAATCCTATGAAACTGAACTTTTAAACTATTTTGGTCCTTCTAGGATCTTAGTTTGATTAAAGAAAGTTAGGTTAATAATTAGGTAATAGGTAACTCTATTCTAATTTAATTAATTAGTAGCTAAACTTTGTTGCCTTATCAAGGGTTGATTAATTTCAGATTAATCAATTATTTTAAACTTCTTAGACTTAGGTCAATTATACTGTATTTTAGTTCAAATGTATACTTAATTAGTTGTGTATAATTTATCTAAATAGATTATTATTTAATCGATTAATCTGGGTGGATGGTTAACCCTCAGATTACACTAAACTCAGAAGATGAATTAGAGTAATCAATCAATTGAAGGTGGGAAGTAGCGATAGTGAAGGCAATCTAAAAAAAATCTAAGCATGAATCAAATAAAGCTAACAAGTAGAACCTTTAGTAAATCAATGGTGACTAACAGGAAAACCTAAAAATGATTAATCATGGTTGCAAAAACAGTCCGGAATCGCATAATGTGTTAAGTACTACATTAATCGAAATCGAAAATAATGTGAATCAAGACAGAAAAGTCACACATGCAGTCAATGACGAAACCTAAATTAGGAAGTATGATTAACAGGGAAAACCTAATTACTTAATTGGCAAGAACAAAAAGTCAAGATATGACTATCATGAAATATACTTAAAATTGAAACAACAAGGAAGAAATATACACAGGTGGGGGAAGGTAATGAAAGAAAGCAACAGATCTACACATATCTTCAATAAAAATAACTAAATTGTGACAGGTTCTTGCCAATAACACCAAAACAGTTAGAAAAGGAAGAGGGGATACCCGTAAAAAGGGGTTTTTGGCCAGGAAAGAGAAAGGGGGTCACTGGACCTTACCGGATCTCATTGGGGTTTGAGAAAATGAACCAAACCTTCATGAATCGATTGCTCTAGTTAAGAGCAATCGACCCATGAAGGTCTGAACCATTGGTTGTCCTCATATCGGTCGGGGAGAATACTTGGAAAGTTTAATACTTGTTAGGTAGTTAGTTCCGGACCATTGGATCAAAATGATCCAACGGCTGAGGTGAATGGAAGGCTAAACGGCGTTGTTTGGGTATTGTGTTTGGGCATGCCGGGTGTAAGGGGTTTGGGCTGGGCTGTCCGAGTGTATAGAAATAGGGGTTGGGCCTGGGTCTTTCTTGGCCCAGGTCCGTTTTGTTTTTTTATGAACTAATTAGCTTAATTATTCTAATTAAATTAAACTCTACTTTAATCCAAAAATGTAGCAATTAATTTTAAACTTTTTTTTCCATCTATTTACATATTTATTAAGAATAAAATATCCAATTATATATTCTTAATTAAATGAATCATGGATATACAAACAATGCAAGTGATTCACAATTAATTACCGAAAAATCAACAAAAATTCATAAAATCCATTGATTTATTGGGATTTTTATATGACGATACGACGAGTAAAAATCACATGCTCACAGCTTCCCCTTTGCTCGAAAACACGAAGAGTTTTCGGGCAAAGACAAAATGAGCAGTAAGAAGCGACTTTTACCTATTGATATGTTCCATTATGAAGCGTTTTTGGAAAGTTTGACCGAACCCTGCTTCAAAGGTTGCCTACATATCCTTGGTTATAAAGGAATCAAATCAGTGTAGTTCTGGAAGTTTTGATAGCTGGGACTACCGAGTAACTGTGGTATCACTGCGGTTGCTGCTGTTACTGCTGCAGATCTCCTTGTTACACCCAAAGTAAACAAAATGACAGACTAAACTAAACCTATCAGCTGCTAGTTACAAGATTCCTATCTAAGACCTGTTCTTGAGTCTTGATCTTCTGCTAAACTCTGACCTGGATCTTGATGTTCGTTAGCCGCAGGTGTTGGTTTTGTCTCTTCGCTTTTCGGACCAAGGCAGGATATACCGAACGGATGACTTCAATCTCGTCCTGAATAGTTCATATCTTCTCCGTGTTTGCACTTTTCGATTCAATCTTCTCTTTCTTCTTTTTGTTTTGTTATTTTGGATCGAAACTTCTTCTTTTGGTCATCTCGAGTTCCAACTTAATCTGCACAAAATCAAAATGAATGAACAAAATTTCTGCCCCTGTTTTCGCTAGGGAAATTTTGTGAGTTATTGCAAGAAAATCTATACTACTTTATTATTGAAAGCGGCGAAAGGCCGGGAGCAGTGCACCCGGATTTATTGTAGACTAGGGAGTGGCTACCCTATGCCTAAAAAGTAAAATCAACTAGGGATTAGAGACCCTATGTTGGAAAAAATCGATAGGTTATGTTGCCGTCAAGAAAAGATCACCGGGTTATGCCGGTGTCTAGGGAAGGATCAACAGGTTATCCTGTTGCCTGAAAAAGAGATCACTGGGTTATGCCAGTGTCTGAAGATGATCAACAGGTTATGCTGTTGTCAGGAGGATCAACGGGTTATGCCGGTGTCCGGGGAGGTCAACAGGTTATGTTGTTGCCTGAAAAAGAGATCACTGGGTTATGCCAGTGTCTTGAAGTGATCAACAGGTTATGCTGTTGTCAGGAGGATCACCGGGTTATGCCGGTGTCCGGGGGATCAACAGGTTATGCTGTTGCCTGAAAAGGGATTACTGGGTTATGCTATTGTCTGGACGTGATCAACAGGTTATGCTATTGTCAGGAGGATCACCGGGTAATGCCGGTGTCCGGGGAGGTCAACAGGTTATGTTGTTGCCTGAAAAAGAGATCACTGGGTTATGCTAGTGTCTGGAAGTGATCAACAGGTTATGCTGTTTTCAGGAGGATCACCGGGTTATGTCGGTGTCCGGGGAGGTCAACAGGTTATGTTGTTGCCTGAAAAAGAGATCACTGGGTTATGCTAGTGTCTGGAAGTGATCAACAGGTTATGCTTTTGTCAGGAGGATCACCGGGTTATGCCAGTGTCCGGGAGGTCAACAGGTTATGCTGTTGCCTGAAAAAGAGATCACTGGGTTATGCTAGTGTCTGGAAGTGATCAACAGGTTATGCTTTTGTCAGGAGGATCACCGGGTTATGTCGGTGTCCGGGGAGGTCAACAGGTTATGTTGTTGCCTGAAAAAGAGATCACTAGGTTATGCCAGTGTATGGAAGTGATCAATAGGTTATGTTATTGTCAGGAGGATCACCGGGTTATGTCGGTGTCCGGGGAGGTCAACATGTTATGCTGTTGCCTGAAAAAGAGATCACTGGGTTATGCTAGTGACTGGAAGTGATCAACAGGTTATGCTGTTGTCAGGAGGATCACCGGGTTATGCCGATATCCGGGGAGGTCAACAGGTTATGTTGTTGCCTGAAAAAGAGATCACTGGGTTATGCTAGTGACTGGAAGTGATCAACAGGTTATGCTGTTGTCAGGAGGATCACCGGGTTATGCCGATATCCGGGGAGGTCAACAGGTTATGTTGTTGCCTGAAAAAGAGATCACTGGGTTATGCCAGTGTCTGAAGTGATCAACAGATTATGCTGTTGTCAGAAAAGAAGAGATCACCAGGTTATGTCAGTGTCTGCTTGGGTGTGGGACCCTATGTTGGCATCAACCGAGGACTGGGATATCCTTGGCTGGAAAATGTTTGGTCAGGGGTTGAGGATCCTATGTTACTTTCAGGGTCGCATCACATTCAACTTCATTTATTCTTTTTTTTTTTTTTTTTTTTTTTTTTTTTTTTTTTTTTTTTTTTTTTTTGATTATTCATTTTTCTATTTTATATATATATTTTTTTTTTATATACGCGGGAAAAGATTTTTGGAGGAAACTTCCATTTCTTTGGAGTCAATACTGCAGAGCTCCTTCTAGCTCTTGCGCGATTCCTTTTTATTGCACTGCCTTTTGCACGGTTGCTTTTGCGCATGTTTCCTATTTTTAAACAAAGAACAATTCGTTAGTTTGAAACGGTGGTTGGTTTTGCGGCTGCTTGATCTCATTTCTTTTGATGAAGATCTCAACCACTTGCTTGCTTGTTTGCTTGCTGGGGATTGGGTTTCATCTCTAATCCCGGGGCCCCGGGCTTTCCACATTTCCCCACGGCGACTGGTCACGTGAGACCCAACATTTTATTTTGCCTTTGTAGGCTTTTCACTTGCATTTTTTTTGGATTTTCGGAGTATTGGGGAGGAGTTTGGCCCCTCCAATTCTGCTGCGACGGTTAGTCGTGTGGGACTTAACCTTTCCAACTTTATTTCGCCTTTATTGGCTTTTCATTCCTGACTTCTCTTCCAACTGTAACTTTTGGTCATTTGGAATATTTCGGCTTTTCAAACCTTGCCAAGATGGTTAGCCACACGGGACTCAACCTTTCAACTTCAATCGCCTATATAGGCACTTCAATTTGATTTCCTCCTTCCAACGGCCTTGAGTTTGAAGTATCGACCGCTTCGGTCGGTTGGGATCGACTCGACACTACTGACGAGGCTGGGTGCCTTTTGCATATTAGCCCGTGTCAAATGAGAGCCCTGTAAATCAATCTTGCCATATTTTCTTTGCCTTAGTTTCGGGACAGAGTTATACTGAAAGGGATTCAAAAGAAAAATCAATGACAGAATGGACAACGAATTTAAACAAAAGGTGTCCCTTTCGGGGAAAGGAGAGAAAGGCTTATCTAGAGTGCATGGACTTCAATGAACATGACATGCCCTTTGGACTGGATGCCTGATATGCGTAAATCGCCCGACTCTAAGAAATTCATCACAATTATCACCTTGAGATCCAGAAACCTTGCCCCGGACTGTGTCTATATCAGTGATCCATTATCCTTTTCGATTAGCGGCGCCCTTTGCGAGTTTTCACCAACTAACCTCTCTCGTTTCTCCTCTCACCGTCGCCTTGTAGTGCTCTTTGTGAGTTTTCACTGACAAGACTCTCTCATTTTCAATTTCTCTACTTACCTTCGCCTTACAGTGCCCGTGTGGGTTTTCACCGATAAGACTCTCTCATTTTAATTTCTCTCATTGCTTGTATCTGCTCCGAACAATTGTATTTTCCAATTTTGGACATCTATGCCGATTGATCGGAAGGACTTGAACAGGGTTTTTGGTGAAAAGAATTTGGATTGAGCTACAACTTTGGAACCTTTCATGCGCAAACGTCGTTGATCATAGCCTTTGCCCCAGCTTAAACTCTTTGGGAAATGTGAAATTTTTGTTTTGGTGTGACTGAACCCCAGGGAGAGGCTGCCTACGTATCCTTTCGGAATCAAGTCGAACGTAGTTCAGGAAACTTTTGTTTTTTGTTGTTTTTGTTTTTATTTTTTTTTTCTTTTTATCTTTTTTTTCATTTGATTTTCTTTTCTTTCTTTTTATTTCTTGCTTTTTATTTTTCTTTTCTTTTTTTTTTCATTAACATTTTTAGGTTCCAAAGAGGGTAATCAAAGGAAGGTAACCGGCTCAAAGGGTTGGCAAAAATGGTTAATGGTGTTTGGGTAGCGAGAATGAAAGCCTTCCTCATCTCAACCGGAGAACATTTAATGCTATATGGAGGATCAAACATAGTACCTTTTGACTGCACCTGCGTTGACAGTTGTTTCAGGGACATTTTCTTCAATGTACCCCAAGTACAAACACACTCTTTTGGCAGTAATGTATAGACCTTTTCATTCTTAACCAATTTTCCTTTGGCTATTCCAATTGATTGTTTTATTTCCTCGACCAAACCTCATTTGCATTCGGATCCTTGATTCATTATTTCGAAGTCTGACAGTGTTTTAGGATCTTCGACTGCACCTGGGTTGACATTTGTTTCAGGGACATTTCCTTCGATGTACCCCAAGTACAAACGCACCCTTTTGGCAGTCCTCTTGTAGTAATGTATGAACCTTTCCAATCTGAACAAATTTTCCTTTGGCTGTCCCGATTCATTGTTTTATTTTCTTGACCTAACTTCATTTGCATTATGATTCTTGATTCATTATTTCGGAGTCTGACAGCATTTTAAGATTCGGGCATGAGTCCGCAAGCATGTCATGTTATTGAAATTTGCATTTAAACAGAACGGAAAGTAGAGTGAGAAGGAGACAAGATTAAGAAAGAGACGCTCTTGGAAAATGAAATATTAATTCCATTTGACTTTTTTTATTTTATTTTATTTTATTTTAAAAGGGATAGAAGGGTTTACATCGGAAAGTAAGACAATAAAGTAAAACATCCGGATCACACCCTGGGATAATCCGGACGCAGAAAGGATAACAAGGCTGGCTACCGAGACTCCCATCTGATGGGGGAACTTTCAGGCTTGGCGACCGTTTTTGGCTTTTCTTCTGTCTCGACAATGGATGCAATGGCCTTCAGCGCCGTATCAAGTTCTTCATCTTCACAAATCATTCCGACCACCGGTCCAGTATGAGCAGGCAGGGGATTGTTCATGATATTGGGGTCATCTCCATCCCTAAACACTATTGCCTGGACCTCGATGAGATCTTCCACTGCTTTTTTGAGAGTCCAACAATCTTCAGTGTCATGCCCCACGGCTCCAGAGTGGTATTCATATTTAGCATCAGCCCGGTGCGAGGGGGACTCGGGGTTCGGCCGGTTTGGGGCCACTGGCGGTAACAGACCTAACCTGACCAACCTTTGGACCAAGCTAGAGTAGGATTCACCAATAGGGGTGAACTGATTGTTTTTGAAAGGTTCTCTTGAGCGAGGATTGCATTGGGAAACATTTGATTAGGGATTATATGGAGCTTGGTAAAGATGGGCATTTCTGGGAAGTGGAGCTCGGTTTTGGGTATAATTTTATGGCTGTGTGTAAGGTTGTGTGTTCATCACCGCACAGGGAGGCGGTGTCATGGCATATGCTGCATCATCTTGATAGGGGTAATAGTGTTCTGGGATTTCACGAAGCATATATGATTGGTTGAATGCCCTGTGGGCCCCCTCCGAGCTTGAAGCCATCATAGCTCCCTCTTCTATCTCGTTTCTGTTCATCAAACCCTCCGAACCATTTTGAACGGCCTGGGATGTAGCCTTAAAAGCACCTTGACTAAAAATTCGGCCTGTTTCTAAACCTCTTTCGACCATCTCCCAATTTTTATAGCTTCAGCGAACGGTCTACCCATAACAGACATCATAATCTGGAAGTAGTCCGCCTCTTGGGCCAGTAGGAAGACCGTAACCATTTCTGCTTCGTCCATTGGAGGCTTTACCCTGACAGCTTCCCCATGCCATTTGACAGCATATTCGCGAAAGCTTTCCGCAGTTTTCTTTTTCAAATTAGACAAAGAGTTCTTGTCGGGAGCGATGTCTACATTAAACTGGAATTGGCGGACAAAGTCTCGGGCCAAATCGTCCCACATATGCCAATAAGTAATTTCTTGATCCATATACCATTCAGAAGCGATCCCGGTAAGGCTTTCCCCGAAATAGGCCATCAGCAACTCTTCTTTTCCATCAGCACCCCTCAGCTGGTTACAATATCGTTTCAAGTGAGCCATCGGGTCTCCGTGCCCGTCATATTTTTCAAACTTTGGCGTCTTGAAACCAACTGGCAGGTGAACATGTGAAAACGTGCATAAGTCGTAGTAGGAGAGACTCTTCTGACCACTCAAACCCTGTATGTTCTTTAAACTTTGCTCTAAGTTTCTCATCTTCCGAGCCATTTCTTCTTGCTCGGGGTTTCTCATTGTTTTTTGCTGACCCATGGGAGACTCATATTGCAAGTGCTGCGGGTTAGAGTTTGGCTTGGGCACTGTTTGCTGTGCCATGGTGAAGATTGGTGGCACAGCGAACATTGTTGTCGGTGCCCTTGAATCCGGCGCCTGGGGGTGATCCGCAGAAGGCATTCCGGGGCCATTAGACGGCATTAGAGTGTGCCCACATGGGATGAGTGGGTTGGGCACAAGGATGTTGGAAAACCTATCTGAAACGGGAATCAGCCCAGGAAAACTAGGGATTACACTTGGCGGTTCCCTGCCGTTGGCAAACCTATCTGAAACGGGAATCAGCCCAGGAAAACCAGGGATTTTTCTTTTTTTTGGATTTTGATTTGATTTTTCTTTGATGTTTCTTTGAAATTTTTTAAATAAAGACTTCTAAAGAAGAAAGAAAATATTTTGGAATTTGATTTTTTCTTGAAATTTCGATATTTGATTTTAATTTTTGAAAGAAAAACTTCAAAAGAAAAAGAAAATATTTTTGGATTTTTTTTCTGATTTTTTTTAGAATTTTTGGAAGAAGCACTTCTATAGAAGAAGGAGAATATCTTTTTTTTTTTTGGATTTTTGATTTACTATTTTTTTATTTTTGGGAAAAATACTTCAAGATAAAGAAAAAAGTATTTTGGATTTTGACTTTTGATTGATGATTTTTGTTTTTTTGAGATAAAGACTTCTTAAAGAAAAAAAATATTTTTTGGAATTTCGCTTTTNCCTTAAGGAGGGATTTAAAGGAAAATAATTTTGTATATTTTTTTTTAATATTTGGAAAATAAAAAGGTAGAAAATAGTTTTTGGGATTTTGATTTAATTTGTCTTTTTTTTTCGGATGAAAAGTATTTCTAGGTTCTAAGACATTTATTTTTCTTTTTTCTTTTATCTGTTTGAAATTTCTCAAGAAAATACTCCTAAAGAAGGAATTAAACGAAAATATCTTCTTCTTTTTTTGGGATTTTCTTTATTTAATATTATTAGGGAGGAATTAAAGAAAATATTTTTGGATTTTTGAAAATTAGGGTCGGGACCGATGAGGTTTGCCTACGTATCTCACATCCGATGAGAATCAGACCTGCGTAGTTCTACCAGTTTTGACGGAACCGGGGAACATGACTTTTGAAAACATTCACTTATTTTCTATCTTTTTTTCGACAAAGTTTCAGATTTCGAATACCTACCCCTCACTCTTGATTTTTATGCTATTTCTTTCTTTAGCCAGTCAACAAACAAGCTGAAACAAATATGTACACATAGCAGGTAAGATGCATCAGGATGGTCTTTTATTTCGGGTACACCTGTCCTAGGCGGACCCAACCCCTGTGTTGAGTCCCCTAAGTCAAATGCACGTGATGCAAATAAACGCACCTACTAGGGATCCGGCATGAGGTTTTGTTATTCTAGTTTTAAACCTGGGGTTTTGTTTTAGACCAGGATTACCCGAGCGGACAGCTCGAGCCGAGGTCGGGGCAGCGTACCGGGAATACAGAAGCTTCGCCGGCTTTGCAACTTATCCGAACCTCGTTCTAAATTTGGATATGACTCTAACAGAAAAGAAGTCACACGAAGTGCACACTTCCCAGATGATTTAGAAGACTCAGAGAGAAGAGGGTTTCGGCACAATTTATATACAGTTCAGATAATATCAAAGCGGTAAAAGTGGCAATTAGCACATCAGGTTTAAACACGTAAAAATCATATAATAAAGCCAAATAAAACAGTTTATTCTAAGCTCGAATTCTTAAACCCTGAACCAGAGATTCTGGGTTCGCTTCTCCCCAGCAGAGTCGCCAGAGCTGTCACACCTCCTTTTTCCACTACCCCCAGATTAATGAAGGGTAGTAAGGGAGTTTTTCCGCTTTAAGTGACATTATTCGGATTTGGATTTTATTTTAGATTTCAGAGTCGCCACTCGGATTTTGGACGATGTTCCGGGACACCGTTTTGTTGAAATCCCAAACCGAGGAAATTTAGACTCTGTTTTAAGTTGTCTGCATACTAGAAATCCGAGTAAGGAATTATGTTAACCCGGAGAAGGTGTTAGGCATTCCCGAGTTCCGTGATTCTAGCACGGTCACTTAACTATTAATATTTGGCCTAGTTATCTGATTATTTACATATTTTTTGCCTATTGTGCTTTTAGTAGTTATGGATTTATCTTGAAATGAGTTACGATGTCGTGCACTTATTTGTTTTCGACTACGCCACATGAAATGCACCCGCAATTACAACATATGATTTTTATTAAATTTCGAAGTTGGAGACGTGGACATGAGTTGTCGCACCCGAGTGTAGATTACATTAGTCAAGACTATGGTCATGACAGTTTTAAAGTGCCCATTTGAGGAAATGTTTGATTATTCTTTAGATTTTTATATTTTTTGAAATAATATATTTTGTTTAGTTTTTAAAATTAATTAGGACATTTATGGGTTTATCTTAGACAAGTTACGATGGCGTATACTTGTTTGTTTTTGGACACATTGCAAACATGTTACATGAAATGCACCTGTGATTGCTATGTACAATTTTATTTATTGTTTGGAATAGGGGGTCGGGGGCATGAGTTGCCACTCCCGAGTGTAGTTAGGGTAACTTTGGTATAACATTCGATTTTATCAAATTTCAAGCTAAAGTATCATTTTTCCTAAAAAGTTTACCTAAATGATGTTCACTAGTCTAAAGACAACATGCTTCGGGCTATGGCCATATTTTAGCCCCAGATTGTTTCAACTCTTTTGGCCAATCCTAATTGTGGCTAGTTTAAAAAACCAAGGATAGGAAACTATGCATCTATAAAGAAGTTCATGCCATCATATAGAGAAAGTCAAAATATTAATTTGCAAATCATTTATTTAAACAGTCAAATGAGCATATATAACTATGGTGCGGTCTTTAATTGATTCCTAAACGACTTATATTTATGCTATTTAATTTTATATCTACTGAACTTTGTTTGACGGTTTTTTCACACGTTACAGTATTGCAAACTCGGAAAATTTCAGAACATATAAGGTTAATGGAAGAGGCAGATATCCATTTGTATTTTTTCTTAAGATTTAACGGATATAAGGTTTTTACAAGCTTCATACGAGCGCCTTTCAACCATAAACTTTATACCTATTCATCAGACAGTTTGTTTTGGAGACGAATGCTAAGATTTTTCCTTTTTTGTTATCTTTTCTAAAATCGCAGGAATTTGTTTTTCAAATCTGGAGCTCTCAAGATGAACTCTTATAATCACACATTTATATTGAGGTTTTACAAGAAAAAAAAGGAAGGGTTTTTTGACCATAAACATATGATGACAGTAATTATTAAAATGAAAAGCTAACTTAGTTTTATGAAATAGAAAAGACATAAACCAATTGTAATTTCAGTTCAGTCCGTTCTTTACAGCTGATGCAGAAGAAAACTAATCTATTACATCCTTGTTTTCTACTGTACATTCCCAATAATAAATGTAAAGATAACCACAAAAGAATGGTGTAGATTCGTCGTTGCTCTTGTGCGAGCTGATAATCCATATTCTTCTGGCTATTTTCTTAGTCACCAGACGACTAACTTAATAAACACATTCCTTAGGCATTTCTTAAGGCATAATTCTGACCATTTATTGGGTTCAGATTCATGTCTTAATACCCTTGTAACGATAATCTAATTACTCTACAATTGTGTATGCATTATTATTGGGTGAATCTGACCAAGAATAGGTCAGACTTTCCATCTCATAATGCCACACTAACCTAAGTTTAGATCTCCATAGACACTTGCTTACTGGGTCCCTTTAATGACCAAGAGGACACAAATAAGAGCATTTTAACTATAAGTCCAAAATTGCTGCTTGGACAGTAATACCAATAGGTTCTTAAGAATTCGCAAGATGAGTCATACCATAAAAGGGTTTGACCCAACCTTGATGATGTTCTTACATCATTTTTGACAGAATAGGTTCTTGCCTTTTATGGACTGAATCTGACCATAGAAAGCGGTCAGATTCAACTCCATAGAGGTCCTATTCATCTCATAATTGTTATGTGATTTTTGATTCTTTGGGCATTTTGGAGAAGGTGAATCTGACCATTTGAAGGGTTCAGATTCCCTACTCTCAAGCCACTGTTGGTTACCCATTTTTGTACCCTTAAAGGGTGATAAACTACTGTTTAAGCACCTAATATGGGGTGAATTTGACCATTATAGAGGGTCAAATTCATCTACCCTTGTGTTGTTTCATAACAATATCTAGATATTTAAAACCTAAACCAGACTAGTATTTAAGCATCTTTATAGGATGAACTTAACCATTGGAGGTTAAGTTCATTGCCCTTTGATGTTGTTTTCCAACACAACCATTGATTGCACAGTCATATAAAAGACGGTTTTAAGATGAAACATGCTTATGTAAAATTCAGAGATTAGAAAACTAAACAATCATAATGTGTTACTCTACATACATGCATATAAGTTTATACAGAAATAGGTCTAAACAAATAAAAATACAGATTCATGGAGGAAGACAACAGATTTAAGGTCTTCATATTTCATAAAAAAAACTCAGTTTTACATACCTTTAAGAGTAAGATCACAACAGAAAGCCTGACCAAATAAAGGTCAGGCAGATGGAAATCAGCAAAAAGGAAGAGAAACCCAGCAGCAACAAACAACACCCATGAGCATCAAGAAAATCACAGTAAAGAAATCCAGGAAAAGATGATTTTTGAATACCAAATGATTGAATCAAGGCAGCAACAAAACCAAGTCCTTNAGTGTATGTATATATAGGGGCATTTGGGATAGGATATGCTCAGCATATTCCTTATCCAATAAACTGGAAATAGTACCAATGCAGCTGTCACCCTTATCCTTTTGGGACAGCTGCCTATTTTCAGAACATTCCAGCCCTTATTCCCCTTTTGAAATTACTATTTTAACCCTAAATATCTGATTTCTTGACCTACAATACCTAATATGCCCCTTGAAGTCTCTGAAATTACCATTAGGTAACCAGGGTTAGACTTGCTTGGGTTATTGTTTAATTATAGCTAACTAACACTAGTTAGGTCCCTTTGGGTGACAACTAGTTGTTCTTAGCTAAGGTTGAGTTAATCGAATATTAGTTCATTAAATGCCTAGAGTTGGCTTTCATACTACTTACTATGTTTAAGTCATTTAATCAACAGCTTAATTAAACTCAATGGAGGTTAGTCAAACCAGTTCTCTTAACTTAGGTTAATTTAATTAAACTAAATGAATCTGTTTTAGTCCATTACCCTCAAGCTAGTTGTTTTAAACAGATTTTATTTTTAGTTACATACTTTAAGAAGCTACCTAAGTTAATTTCTAGATTGAAGAAGTTGGAATCATTTAAATGTGAGACTAAGTGAATCATTCGTTCATAAACTTAGTTAATTTATCTTAACTAGTTATCTAGGACTTAGATCGACTATGTTGTTAGATGATTTTTAAGATTAAGCCTACTAGTTAAGTGTGACTAATTCCTTATTGCCTAATTAATTTAAACTCAAATTGACTACCATTTGAATTAAAATCAGTAGTTAATTGAACTAATTGGTTTAAACAATTTCATTAGGTGTAATCAGGCTTATCTATTAACTCTTAGTCAATTGAGTGATTAATCCTATGAAACTGAACTTTTAAACTATTTTGGTCATTCTAGGATCTTAGTTTGATTAAAGAAAGTTAGGTAGATAATTAGGTAATAAGTAACTCTATTCTAATTTAATTAATTAGTAGCAAAACTTTGTTGCCTTACCAAGGGTTCATTAATTTCAGATTAATCAATTATTTTAAACTTCTTAGACTCAGGTCAATTATACTGTATTTTAGTTCAAATGTATACTTAAATAGTTGTGTATAATTTGTCTAATTAGATTAGTATTTAATCGATTAATCTGGGTGGATGGTTAACCCTCAGATTACACTAAACTCACAAGATGAATTAGAGTAATCAATCAATTGAAGGTGGGAAGTAGCCATAGTGAAGGCAATCTAAAAAAAAAATTAAGCATGAATCAAATAAAGCTAACAAGTAGAACCTTTAGTAAATCAATGGTGACTAACAGGAAAACCTAAAAATGATTAATTATGGTTGCAAAAACAGTCCGGAATTGCATAATGTGTTAAGTACTACATCAATCGAAATCGAAAATAATGTGAATCAAGATAGAAAAGTCATACATGAAGTCAATGACGAAACCTAAATTAGGAAGTATGATTAACAGGGAAAACCTAATTACTTAATTAATAAGAACAAAAAGTCAAGATATGACTGTCATGAAATATACTTAAAATTGAAACGACAAGGAAGAAATATACACAGGTGGGGGAAGGTAATGAAAGAAAACAACATATCTACACAGATCTTCAATAAAAATAACTAAATCGTGATAGGTTCATGCCAATAACACCAAAACAGTTAGAAAGGGAAGAGGGGATACCCGTAAAAGGGGGTTTTTGGCCGGGAAAGAGAAAGGGGGTCACTAGACCTTACCGGATCTGGATCTGATGGGGGTTTGAAAAAATGAATCAAACCTTCATATGAATCGATTACTCTAGTTAAGAGCAATCGACCCATGAAGGTCTGACCCATTGGTTGTCCTCAAATGGCCGGGGAGAAATTTTGGGGGTTTTCAGATTCTTAGATCAAACCCAGGCAAATCTATCAGTTTTTTAGGAGGGTTGATAACGGGAGGTGATAGGGGGGTGGTGGTGGTCGTCTGTGGGAAGTTGGGGTTGATTGGAGGGGTTCTGGTGGCCGGACGGCGGTGGGGTTTCAGGGGCGGCTAGGGTTTAGGTTAGAGGTTCAGAGAGATGAAGGAGATAGGGGCGGCTACGGATTAGGTTGGGGTTGGGTTTCAGATCGAATGAGGGTATGAGGTGGGGTTTGGACAGTTAAATACTTGTTAGGTAGTTAGTTCCGGACCGTTGGATCAAAATGATCCAACGGCTGAGGTGAATGGAAGGCTAAACGGCGTCGTTTGGGTACTGGGTTTGGGCAGGCCGGGTGTAAGGGGTTTGGGCTGGGTTGTCCGAGTGTATAGAAATAGGGGTTGGGCCTGGGTCTTTCTTGGCCCAGGTCCGATTTTGTTTTTCTCTTAACTAATTAGCTTAATTATTCTAATTAAATTAAAATCTACTTTAATCCAAAAATGTAGCAATTAATTTTAAACCTTATTTTTCATCTGTTTACATATTTATTAAGAATAAAATATCCAATTATATATTCTTAATTAAATCTATGATTTATCGAATAAAAAATGATTAATTTTCATAGTAATTAGTTATTAAAGACTATATTACGTTAGGTACTCGTCGTTCGTCTATTATTTAATTGATAATAACTTCATAATTCCTTGATAATGTGAAATTTTAATAATTTTGAAAAAATGAATCATGGATATACAAACAATGCAAGTGATTCACAATTAATTACCGAAAAATCAACAAAAATTCATAAAATCCACTCATTTATTGGGATTTTTATAGGACGATACGGCGAGTAAAAATCACATGCTCACAAGTATGAGCCCTTTGGGAAACCTCACGGTCACTCATGCCACCCAATCACTCCGCACTCAGCACTCAGAACTCAGTAGGTACTTGCGCTCACTGGGAGTATGTATAGACTCCGGAGGGGCTCCTTCATCCCAAGCGCTTATATCAAGCCACCTCGTGGCGTATCATATCCTCACAATTACGCCCTCGCTTCACTCAGTAGAACCTTTAAAAAGCCCCTCGGGCGAATCAGTAAAACGTGGTACTCGACCCAAAAAATCATTTTTAAATCTCAAAGTAGTGTAAATCAGGTTGAGTTTTGAAAACAGTAAGGACAATGTGACTGAGTGAAACCATCAATAAATAGTGAGGAAAATAGCAGTAAAAAGCCCCCAAGGGGTCTAAACAGATCGGCATGAGGCCCCAAACATGGCTTATAGCCCAAATATTGCAATAATCTTTAGAACACAATTTAACATAAGGTTTTGAGTAAAATATGCAACTCAATAGTTGCCCCGAAGAGGACCAACTCCAATCCAAAAATCAGTGCGCGTCACATACTCGTCATCCGACATGTGCGCCATTATAAAATCAGTCAAAAATAAGAAGTCCGGGGTTTCATACGCTCAGAACAATATTTATAACCATTACTTACCTCTCCCGGGCCACAATACTAGTCCGCCATGCTCTTGCCCCTCAAATTGGCTCCCGATTGCTCCGAATCTAACCAAAACCAGTTTAACATCATTAATATATACCAAAGGAACACAAACCAATCGAAAACTATACATTTATACAAAAATCTCAAAATTCGGCCAAATCGAGCCCCGGGCCCACATTTCAGAATTCGATAAAATTTAGATGACTAAAAACCTCGTCCTCCCAAGATTCTACTCATACCAAAAACACAACAATCGGACCACAATTGCCTATCCAAACTGCCAAAAGAATTTTCCAATACTCTACCCATTTTTCCAACCTTTTTCTCTACCAAATCCTTCAATTTACAAGCCCAATCCGAACAACATAGCACAAAAACGACTTTAATAACCCGGGAACTTACCTCCACTTAAAACCCACGAAGTCTCTCTTCAAATGAGCTCCAACCGCATGCAACAATGGTTAATGACTAAAATTTCACGGAGGCCTTCTTTTGATACTGTTTTGCATAGCAAATCCGCACTTGCGTACCAGCACCCATGGTCCCAGGTGCGCACCTGCGAAATCCCACTAACGGACCAATTCTCGCACCTACGGTCTCTTCTCCGCACCTGCGGCTTCGCAGTTGCGGCCAACTGTTCGCACCTGCAGACTCCTTCTGCCTAGCCTCCCTTCGCACCTGCAGCTACCCATCCGCGGGTGCGGCCAACACCAGAAACTTAGACCAACAGCCATTTGCTGCATTTTCTTAAGTTCAAAACTGCACCAACCACCCGAAATCAATCCCGAGCCCCTTAGGGACCCAACCAAACATACCAACACACCCCATAGCATTATTCAAACTTAGTCGAGCCTTCGACACACCAAAACAACATGAAAACACCAAAATTACATCAAATTCAAGCCTATGAACTTTGAAACTTCCAAATTTCGCCAACGGCGCCGAAACCAACCAAAACACCTCTGATTGACCTGCAATTTTGCACACATACCCAAAGTGATATTATGGACCTGTTCCAACTTTCGGAATCCCATTCCGACCCCGATAACCTATTTTCCACTGCCGACCGGAAATCACCAAAAACTAACTTTCTCCAATTCAAGCCTATTCCACACCAGACATCAAAACTTCATTCCGAACACACTCCTAAGTTCCAAATCACGTAACGAAGCTATGCGTGCCATGAAATCCGCATTCCGAGGTCGTTCACCAATAATTCAACTCTCATTTGACTTTCCCAATTATTAGGCTACTTTGAGGGACTAAATGCCTCAATTCTCACCATGACCACTCCGGACCCAAACCAACTGACCCAACACAACATAAAAATGCTAAGCAATATATGAAAAAGCATAAATAGGGAAAACGGAATAAATCTCACGGAACGACCGGCCGGGTCGTTACAATAGGGGTATGTACCCCTTAACCCGATCAATACCAAGTGTGAAGCGTTCGTAGATTGGATGATGAACTCATTGGTGGGGAACCACTCGAACATCCAATGAACCTGGTCCTCAGTCAAGTTGTTGAAAAATTGCACACATTCCGTAGCACTCTCCGGTTGAGCAAACTTATATGGGATAAAGGTCATTCTCTTGGGGTGATGAAAAGTTATCTAATCGTTCCACGACCTTCGTGGAAACTCTTGGATCTATTGACCTCTCTGGAAATGTTCTAGAAACCAGATTTGTAGTAGAAAATTACAACCCTCGAAGTGTTTGAACCCCTTCTGGCAGCGATCCAAGGCCCGATATACGTCTGCTATAATCATAGGGACAATAGTATATGTTTGTCCCTCGATTCCTCCCATTAAAGCTTTGGTTACCATGGCCAGTCTGGTGTGAATTCTGTCCTTTTTACTTGGAAACACTATCATACCCAAGAAGCAGACGATGAACACAAAAACCCTGCGATGAATCCAACCCAAGGAAGTGATGGAGAACTCGTCATGGAAGATACGGTAGGATTTTCTGCGACCGTATCATTCATAAAGGAATTCAAAGGGCACATAGGACTCCTTTAGACACACCAAGTCGTCATTCTTTTTCAAACCCATCATTTTTAGAAACCCTCTGGGAGTGCGATTTTCCGGCACCAATAAACCGGTATTGTCCCAAGGTAGTCCAGCGAGTCCCCCTATTTCCTCCGAAAGAGGGGTCATTCCTATGTTGCCAAAAGGGAATACGGCCCTTTCTCCGTCCCAGAACATAGTAGCAGCTTCAATCAACATGTTATTTGGTTGGATATTTAAGGAAGGTAGGTTTCCAAGGACTATTTTCACATGATTTTTATCACTTGATGGAAGGTCTTCCCACCAATCTAGCAACAATAGTGGTATCTCATGGACCATGCCGAACCTGTGGACTTCGTGCCTCATTTTTTGCAAAACAAATAGAGTTAGACCCTTTCCCCCTCCAAATTCGACTATTTATACATTAACGATTATCATATCTGCATTTAGTTCTTCAAATTAATGAACGGATCGTGGTTGTGTCCGTTGGGATTATGGAAACCCTGGTGGACTTTGGACAAGGCTTTTCTTAAAGGGTTATTATGTGGACAACATATTAACCTAGGCTAGGTTTGACCATGATGCATGTGCAATTATAATCAGAGTAAAGTTTCTATAGAATTCTAGACTGGTACCCTCAAGCGGACGATTTGAGAGGGAAAGGCACGAAACCGTCGACTGCACCACTGATCGACTAGTTTTACCGCAAATAAGCCTTTCCAAATTCAAATAGGGTGATATAGGAAGAGCTCAAACACTCATCAAGCGTTGCTATGGTATTAATTACGCACTAGTGAAATATGATACTGAGCATGATTTATTAAAAAAAATAAAATAACACATTGTCAAGTATTTGCACGATGAAAAATGATAAAATGCGGTATTTAATAACTGTAAAGGCATTTAAGAAAGGAAACAAAGACACAAGTCAGTTTCCATAGTAAAGAGTAATAAAACAAGAGAGAGAGAAATCGTAAATAACTAAAGATAGGCAAATAAATACACATAAAGTGGGAAGGGGAAGGGATATGCAATTATTGGCGGAATAATAAAGACATGTTTAAAGACTAATTCACAAAAAATTAGGTTCTTTATGGTAATATCCTAGAAATATCCCCAGCAGAGTCGTCATGCTCTCGCGCCCCTTTTTTCTCACGAAATCGGGTTTCGACATTTCTGGGACAATTTCTTCTTTTTTTGGGATCGGGTAAGGGATTGGAAGAGTCGCCACCTAGAAGATTACTGTGCGTTAGGGCACCTAGATAAATTAACTCATAAACCAGTTTGCATCACCAGAGATCGGGTAAGGGCTCAAATTACCTCGGGGGGAAGGTGTTAGGCACCCCTCTAGGACCACAACCGTGAATCCCGGCCGAACATTAATTAAGAGAATTATTCTAAAAGGAGAGGAAAACAATTTGGACAAGACAAGTTACTATAAATGAGATTAAAAGGGGGTCCTAGGTTTTTTAGCCTATAAGATCATTCCATGCAATATTTTGTAACTTCCCCAAGTTGGGGTGTTACTCATAGAATTAGCGCACGGACTATCATCTCTTTTACTACCCAATTACTATCTTTCAGTTGATACCTAAGTGTTTTAATATCTTCTAACTCGTTCCTTATGCGTGCACTACCCGCCCCTTGCCTATGGCCCTGGAGGTATTAGGACCTCTATTTACGGTGGTTTTAGACTGACATATATTACTTAAAAATGACAAAATCTAGGCGACAAACAAATATAAATAGGACTTTCACGTAAGGAAACAAATAAGGGCTCACAGTGACCTCCACACATAAGCAACAAATGCACGCCATTGAATCAGCAAACTTTGTTAATTTTAGAATCCTATAAGTAGGATATCTATATGAGCAGAAACAGAATGTAAAGAAGCAGTTTTTATTAAAAGCGATCATTGAGACCTATTTGTTTTTCTAGTGATTTTATTAAGCATGAATCTGGGCACTTCCAGACAGCAAATTGTCACAGTTTTTAGGCCCAGAATCATTAACAACCCTTACAGATTTGCCTAAGTGATAGCCAGAATTGGTCGAACTCAAAACTGGTTAACGGAAACCTATAGGCATGGTTTCTATGAGTTTACTATAAACCTATTACATGGTTTCTAAGTCAACTACTGATTTAACACATAAAGACATGTTTTGTTCCTTTTAAGTCCTATAGGCATGCTTGCTAATTGAAGAATTGATTTAAACCCCTATAGGCATGATTTCTAAGTTGAGACTGGTCCTTACTTCCTATAGGCATGATTTCTAACTACATAATTGATTTAAACTCCCATGGACATGATTTCTAGGTTTGAAAACTGATTTCACCCTATAGGCATAATATCTATTAGTTTAAATCCTATAGGCATGAATTCCAAGTTTGAACTGATTTTTATTTCCTATAAGCATGATTTCTATTAATCGTATGTAGGCCGAATTTTGAACAGATTGCTAGAAAGTTTATTATTTCAAACAAACAGAATCCTATTGACATGGTCAGTAATGCTCGTTGGAGTTTAAAATGTGTGGATCATAGGAATTCCAATGCAGAATTAATGAAAGGCCTATAATACAGATCTCTAATACGTGAGTTTAAAAGCACAGAACTAAACAATAAAGGAATTCACATAGGCAGGATCTCTAAACAAGTATTAGCAATCACATAACTTGATCAACATACTTTAAACCTATAGGCAAGATTTCTACCCAAGTTTAAAAAAAAAGTAGAAGGAAAACCCCCAGCTTTCACTAATCAACCCCAAATTTGTTATTATAAAAAATATTACAACCGAGAATAAATAAATTACATAATAGTATCCATTACACCATAGGGAGCCTTCCTAAGCCCAATACAAACCTGGGAACCAAGCTTTCCAACATAGAAACTTTGGAGTATACTAATGATCCATCCATAGCACATTAAAAATCAGGCTTCTAGTGTGTCAAGTTCCCAAGGGCCTCAGGGACTCGGGGCAATGCTCACACCAGAACCATATTCAGAAGGCAACTCATAAAAGATTGGAAAACCAGCCTCAATGTGTCAGAGTTCAAAGAAGTCTCAAGGACTCTAGGAAGTGCTCACACTAGGGGTGATAGGAACATAAATAACTAAGAGTAGGGGTTTGGAACAAACTATTGCATAAAGGTAAAGGTAGGGGGAAGATTTTAGAAATAGCTTAGTTTTCAAATGCAAACAGATTCAGATTACAAGATTGCAAATAGAACTACACCAAGAAACAAATAGAATCCATGTTCAACACATAGTTCAAGCAGATTGGCATGTGATTAGGTAGGTATTCATGTTAGTATTTAAAATACTTATGGTTAAAACACATAAGCAATTAGGCCCAACATTTGAATTAAACAGACAGGACATATGAGTTCATTAACAGACAAGTGATCACATGATTACAGTATCTTGCAAGAAAGTAGACTAGACCTGAATCTTAGGAGAGGATTCATGCTATTTGAAATAACTTAGCCTTAAGTTAACAATATCATCAAGTTGTCATAGAAATAATAGAATCATGCTAGGAATTGAAACAGGCTAGTCAAACAAATCATAGAGAATGTAATTGCAAAGGTTAGGGCATACAAGTTGAGAAGAAAGCAAGTAAAGGTGCAATAGCAGCTACTTCCCAGAATACTAACCACTTAGTACATAATCAGAGCAAGAGAGAACAAAGATAACTTAGGTTTTTGTGAGAATAGCAAGATTCGACTGTGTTTCCAAAGGGAATGAGGAAGGGGTTTAAATAGTCTCAATGAGATAGACAAATAAGGCAATGAATTAATCCTACACAAATAAGGCATGAGAATAACTTCAAAATCAATTAGAGTCGACTTCAATCAATTAACAAGACAAAATAGCATAAAATAAGGCTAATATTACTTAATTTAGGGAAAGCATTATAGGGAATCAGTCAGTAGTCAAGTACCAGATCAAATAAGGTAAGGAAATAGTTCCAGAATCAATTAAAAGTCGGCTCCAATCCATTAACAGTTCAAAATAGCATAAAATCATGCTAGTACCATTTTAATTTAGGGAAACATTATATGGAATCGATCAGTAATCAAGTACCAGATCAAATAAGGTAAGGAAATAGTTCCAGAATCAATTAGAAGTCAGTTCCATAATCAAAGCATAAAAATACGGCCAGTAAGGGAATTAAGGAAAGTATTACGACTAATAAATCACCTAAATAAGGTAAGAACATGTAAAATCTTAATAAGGAAATACTTGTACTAAAGGAAAGCTGATTTCAAAACCCAATTTAGGTAAGTAAAATCAATTCACACTTAATTGAAAGAGTTAAAGGTACACGGGCATAAACAGTAGGGTAAATAGTCAAATAATCGAAATCGTAAGAAATACATATAAATGGAACTAATTAAATGAAGTAAGAAAAGTAAATAAGAAAACCAGGGATGAAACTTTTAAATGTTAAAACATTTTCTTGCAAAAATCTGTTAGAACCAAAACCCTAGTTTTAGGGTAAAAATCGGTCATAAAATAATAAAAGTAGTAAGAAACAGAAATATCAAAATTTTAAAGGGGAAATACTAAAAAAAACATTAAATCGTTTCAGATCTAACAAGATCTAAGCAGATTTATCCAGAAAATAGCAAGGTTCATAGAAAAAATAAACAGAAGTGAATCAAATCTAGATTAAACCAGAGATTTGAAATCATAAAATACGAAAAGATTCGTACTCACAGGTATCAGAGTGAGCATATATGAAATAGCCGAGATATGAGAGACTTTGAACCATATTTGATTCGAGTCTCTTAAGATTCACATCAAGTAACTGAAGAATCGTAAAACCAGTAAAGAGACGAAGTCAAATAAGGCATGGAATTTAAGGAAAATCCCATGATTCAAGAGGGATGTGAGACGACGAGGCTAGGGTTTGAAGAGGTGAGAGAGAAGAGAGGAGATTGGGGGATTCAAAGGCTGCGGGTTGGAAGAAATTAGGTACGATTTAGGGGAGTTTTGTTAATTAAAAAAAAGGTGAAGGTTTAGGGTCGTTGATCTTCTGAAATCAACGGCCAGGATTGGCTATTTTAGGTAGGGCAGGTTAATGAGCCGGGCATGGGTAGGGTAGTTGAGCTTGGGTACTGGCTTATGGGTTAGGAGAGTTTGGGTATTGGGCTGGTCCGAAAAATTTAATAAAAAGGGCTATGTTTTAAATACCCACTTAAATTAATAAAATAATTTATAAAATAATTAATAAATGATGAAAATTTTTATTTGTATATGAAAATGATTTAAAATAATTAGTTAACATTATAAAAATATAAAAAGTCATTTTCCGTGTAAACAAAGTAATTATGCATGCATGGGCTATTATTGCAAAGCTATTGCAATTATAACCTAAAGATGTAAATATAATTATGCATAAAATGATTAAAGCTTAATATAACTATAAATGATAAAATTAAGTAACAAAATTATTATAAAATAATTTGTAATGGAATTAGTAATTATTTAGATAATAAAATGCCAGAATAAATTAATTAAAAATCCTTTAAAATTACAGAAAATTATGGAAAAATACTAGTTGATGCAATTAGTAATTATTTAGATAATAAAATGCCAGAATAAATTAATTAAAAATCCTTTAAAATTACAGAAAATTATGGAAAAATACTAGTTGATGCTCATGCACTATTTTGATGGTATATGTGTATTTTTGAAATATATATGAAAAAATTGGGTATCAACACCAAGAATGCCGTTGAACTAAGACAAAACGCACACTTGGAGAACTTGGCATAAACCTTCTCCTCCCCCATCGCTGCAACACAATCCTCAAATGTTGGGGACGCTCCTCCTCGATATGAGAGTACACCAGGATATCATCAATGAACACTATGACAAATGAGTCGATATAAGGCTGGAACACATTATTCATCAGATGCATGAACGCTTCTTGGGTATTGGTCAGCCTAAAAGGCAACACAAGGAACTCGTAATGACCATAACAGATCCCGAATGTTGTCTTTAGAATATCTGAGCCCCATATTCAACTGGTGATACCTAGACCTCAATTCAATCTTGGAGAACACCCTCGCTCCCTGAATCTTGTCAAATAGATCATCAAATACATGGCAAATGATACTTGTTCTTGATTGTGACTTTGTTCAGGTGCCTATAATCAATGCACATCCTCATAGTACCATCATTCCCTTTCACAAACTGCATCGGTGCATCCCAAGGTGACACACCAGACCTAATAAACCCCTTATCAAGGAGTTCCTGAAGCTGCTCCTTCAATTCATTCAACTCAGTTGGTGCCATGCGATATGGTGGAATAGAAATGGGTTGAGTGTGCGACACCATGTCAATACCAAAGTCAATATCCCTGTCGGGAAGCATGCCCGGTAAGTCTGCAAGAAACACATTAGAAAACTCTTGTACTAATGGAACATAATAAATAGTAGGGGTATCAACACCAACACCCCTCACAAAGGCCAAATAAGATAAGCAACCCTTCCTAATCATCCGCTGGGTCTTCAAATATGAAATCACTCTACTGGGAGCGTAGTCTAGAGAACCTCTCCACTCAATCCTTGGAGACCCCGTCATTGCCAATGTCACGGTCTTAGAGTAACAATATAGAATATCATGACATAGACACAGGCAACCCATACCCAAAATTACGTCAAAGTCCACCATACTAAGCAATAAGAGATCAACTCTAGTCTTCAATTCACCAATAATCACTACAGACGATCGATATACACGATCCACAATAATAGTATCACCTATTGTCGTAGATACATGAACAAATAAAACTAAGGACTCACAGGACATATCCAGATAATGAGCAAAATACGATGAGACATACGAATAAGTGGAACCAGGATCAAATAATACAAAGGCATCCTTGTGGCATACTGAGACAATACATGTGGTCATTGCATCTAAATAAACAACATTTGGTCTGGTAGGAATTTCATAGAATTGGGCTTGGCCTCCACCTGATCGGCATCCCCCTCTTGGGCGGCCCCTAGCTGACTGTGCCCCACCCCGAGCTCGTTGTGCGGGTGGTGAAGTCGTAGTCTGACTCCTCTGCTGGGCTGGACTTCTCGTAAGGTAGGGACAATATCTCTTGATATGACCAAGCTCTCCACAATCGTAGCAACCCCAATCTGACAATAGTGGTGGGGACTCAAGGGAGTCCCAAGCACCGGGATAACTGCTAGAAGGACCCGACATAGATGAACCCTGACCCGATGGAGCAAGGGATGAATTCTGAGCTGGAAGGGCATTAAGAGATGACTGACCCTGATGAGAACTGTATGAACCATGGCCGGATGATGCACCACGTTGAACTGGATAAGCCATTTGAGAATACCTATAAGGACGACCTGGCCGTGGTGGAGCTGACTCCTAGAAGGAAAACCGTTGTAAGCACTCAACCAACGAGGCCTTTTGGCCTCCCTCTCACCCTGCTCCTGATTGCGGACCATCTCTATCTGCTGAGCAATATCGACCACCTCATCAAAAGTAGCACCAGATACCCTATCTTGAGTCATAAGTAACTGCAACTGATGTAAGGCCATCGATGAGCCTCCTAATCCTCTCCCTATAAGTGAAGACCAACCAAAATGCGTGACGAGCCAACTCAGAAAACCTTATCTCATACTGTATCACAGACGTTCCATCCTGATGTAACTGCTCAAACTGTATGCGCATCTCCTCTCTGTGAGACTGTGGCATGAACTTCTCCAAGAAGAGAGCGAAGAACTCCTACCATGTGGTGTTGCACCGACCGGCATATGCTTCTCATAAGCCTCCCACCATCAGAATGTAGCCCCTGCGAACTGAAAAGTAGTGAATGAGACACCAATGGTGTCCAAAATACTTGTTGTACGAAGAATCCGCTGGCAGTTGTCCAAGAAACCTTGGGCATCCTCCGACTCAGTACTACAAAATGATCGAGGCTGAAGCCTCCCTATTGATACCAAATTTTCCCTCATATTTTTAAAAAGTACATTATACTTTCAAAGTAGCATATTTGCATCATCATTTAGTTTACAAACATGTACAAGTATTTTTCATAATTCTCCATAATTTTTAAAGCTTTAAATCAATTTATTTCTTCAATTTTCATTATATAAATATTAAATAATTATCCTTCATATTATTTTTCTACAATGATTTAATCATCTATGTTTATAATTGATATCAACATAATGTGTAAATATTTGTAATGTATTTTTTTTATAATTACATTTGCATTTTTAACGCTAATTGCACATTTAGCAAAAATAGCCTACACATGCTTATAACTACTTTGTTTATGCAAAAAATAACCTTTTATATTTTTATAGTGTTAAATAATTTTTTTAAATCATTTTTATGCACAAATGATATTTTTTTTATCTATTTATTATTTTTATAAATTATTTTTTTTTATAAATTCGGTATTTAAAATTTTGCCCCAATTTTCAATTAAATTTCAAACCTAAACTACCCAAACCATCCCAATACCCTATACACTAGCCCATATCAATCAACCCAATCCCCACAACCCGGTCGGTACCCGCCTATTATAACCTGCCCCAGTCACTTTTAAACCAGCCGTTGATCTTTCAAGATCAACGGCCCACATCCCTTATCCATCTTTTAATTAACCTAAACCCACCAACCCCTAGCCATTCACCCTTTCCCGCTGCCTATGTATCCTTTCATCTCTCTCATCTCCTCTGTGAAACCATAGAGCCGTCAACCTATTATCCCTCCGATTCCTACCCAAAAATGGAATCAAACAATGATTCCCTTACCTTATTGACCACCTCTCACTACTGGTTATCCGTTTATGGAATCACATAATTACTCACCTAACATGGCAAGAAAACCCTTTTAATTTCGAACCAAAACTGGTTCAGGTCCTTGACCTTTTTCCGTCTATGTTCGTTCTAGTCCTTTTATGGTATGAATCTCTGATTTTCTATTTAACCTAGATCTAGGGTTTCAGATCTTTCTATATCTAACCAAATCTGGTTCGTTTCCTTAATTATTTTTCATTAATATTTCTATCTATATGTCTATATGCGTCTCATTGTGACTCTCTTTGTTATTTCTGCCGATTTTTACTCACCTTAAATTTCGGGTTTTGACTCTTGAACATCGAACCAGATCTGTTCGATTACTTAATTATTTTTCTTAAAATCTCTGTCTATCGGTCTATATGCATCTCTTTACATGTTATTTCGGCCGATTTCGTATGTTTCGCCTAAATTAGGGTTTTAAATTTTTCTTCGCTTATTGACTGTTAATTGCTTTCCTTTATAGTACTTTGAGTAATTACTGCCATATTTACGCATTCAATTTCATTAGTATTTAAACCCATCCCCTATTCATTTCGAAAGGGTCCCAGAGTTCAAAATACTCTTATTATTATAAACAAACTACAATGTTATTATTCTATTCTTTGATTTCTGGCCGGCTGGAAGCCAAGGCCAAAATCCTCGATTGTTTGCTTCTGTTGGTGACAATTGCTACATTGTTAGATTCCTTTTCTGCTTCTTCTTAACTGGTGAGTTATTGAATCTTTTATTACTTTATTACTCATTTAATATGTTATTGTTATTAGACTAGTTGCTTTCTGTATTCAAGACATGTTGAACTCAGTGAATTAATTAGTGAAATCTGCCTAACTCTGTACAACTTAGGACTATCTTTTAGCACTAATCATGTTTTGATACTTTTCCCTAAAAACTAGTTAATTATGTATGCTTTAGAAGATTCATTAGCTTGTTAGCAAATCTGTTACCATGTTACTTATCTGGTTCTATGCTCACCATGTTATGATACCTTTGTTAAATTGTTTAAATAAATTCTTACTGATGCTTTCTTGACTTACTGTTGATCAATGAGCTTTCTTTCTATGATTTAGCCTGATATGAAGTCTTTGTTATCTTTATGAAGCATGTTTATGAACTGATCCTTATTAGCATATAACTTTGTTAACTCTCAAAACTTTATCAAGTTTGCTTAGTTTCAAAATGTGTTTGTTTCTGGTCTATGTGTGATTTTGTACCTAAATGTACTTCCCAATTCCACCCTTCTCTCTTGAATTATCACTCTTTGTTGGCTGAAAGCCAAAGCAATTTAAGTACTGTCCCCTGGCCTTCTTGGTGTGAGCACTGCTCAAGATTCATATGAGACCCTCGTGAACTCTGACACACTAGGATTTGGTCCACAGTTGTCTTTGAATTGTTCAGATCATTATTCTCTAGTGTGAGCACTGTCCTGGGTTCTTGAAGCCCTTGGGAACTCTGACACACTAGATATTTGGGCTTTGTATGATTATACTTGAGATATGGGTGAATCATTCACCGATGGTCACTATGTATTAATGAGAATGGTCTTTGGAGTTATTGTGAATTGAAGGCCTAGCCTGTCCAGGTGTATTTGGGCCTGTTGTTGGCTCTCTATAGCTTATATACTTTTTAATTCATTCATTCGATCCTGGTCTGTAATAAGTATTTGTAATAACAATTGGGGCAATAGTGGATTGGGAAAATGTGTTTATTTTTGATATCTGCAAAAAATGGGTAGATAACCTGCCTATAGGCTTTACTTTATTCAAAAACATTCTGCTATTGTATGTTAGATAACCTGCCTATAGGCTTTACTTTATTCAAAACATTCTGCTATTGTATGTTAGAAAACTTTCCTAGATGTTTGCTTTGTTTGCTATTGCGTGTCAGATAACCTGCCTATAGGGGTTCACTTTGGCTCAAATAAGTTCAGTGGATATCCTGCCTACTTTGCTGTTACGTGATCAGACATCATGCATATAGGAAACAAAATAATTAAAGCTCAATTTACAAATCTACCATTCCTGTAGGTTTAAATTGATCATTTAGTACGCATGTTTAAAACCAGTTTCTATCATCAAGGATTGAAATAATGTATATAGGATAATCACCATCTGTATTAAGCATAAAAATTGAACATTGTCACGCTGAACGTATTAGAAAGCATTCCTATAAGAACAACTGAGTAATTCTGAATATCCCTCGTTGCTTATCACAGCCTAACACTGAGTAAATCACTTAGATAGCCTGCCTATAGGTTTAACCACTTATAATTAACCAGTGGGCAGTTGTGCAGGCACTTAGGGATTATTTTGCATAACTGCATGTATGATTAAAATAAAGAATAGCATAGAGATCATGTTTATAGGACCTAACAACCTTAACTGTTGCAACTGTGAGTACGCACAATTTGTTTGCGTGCATTTGATGCTTACGTGTGGAGGCTAACCTGAGCCCCCTTATGTGTTTTTTGGTATGAAAGTCCAACTTGTTTTGCATGTCGCCTAGTTTTTGACTTTTTGAGAAGCCTAAGTTAAGTCTAGAACCATACAAAATAGAGGTCCAAATGCCTCCTGGACCATAGGCAAGGGATGGGTAGTGCACGCATAGGGTATGATTTGGAATTTATTAGAGCGCTTTTGGTAAATAACTTAAAGATAATAATCAGGTAGCAGGAGATGATTGTCTGTGCCCGCTGAATAATATGTGTAATACCCCTATCTTGGGGGAGTTACGAAGTATTATTTATGTTGCATGTGGTGATCCTTTATGCTAAAATACTTAGGACACCACCCCTATTAAAATAATTCCCTCTCTTCTCTAAACTAATTCACATGATTTGAGTTTAGCCAGGACCCACAGTTGTGGATCTTAAAGAGTGCCTAACACCTTGGCTGACTAGTCAAACAGAGTCATTTGCATAATAGGTTCCCTAACGCATCTCAAAATCGTTAGGTGGCGACTCTCTTTTAATAACCGTTCCTTGTCTTTCTAAAAGAGTTGTCAATGTTGAAACCCGATTTCGCGAGGAAAATGGGGGGCGACAACATGGAGACTTTGATGGGGACATCATTAGGATCTTACCATAATGAACATGGTTTGTGTGAATTACTCTCCCTTAATAAGCGTGCCTTTGTTATTTTATGCTACATGCACATCCCCTTCCCTATTCTCCTTTTGTATGCAATTCGTTGTTATGCAAATCCTATTCGTTGGCTTTAATCTTTATGTCTTTTTTAATCCATGCCCCTTTATTGTTTTATTATTCTCCCATTATAAGAACTAACTCCTTTCTTGTTTTCTTTCCTTCATGTCTTTACAATTATTAAATACTGCATTTATTGCTTTCATCATATAAAATACTTGACAAGCTATTATTTCTCGTTTTGCACAATAACATGCTCTACATCATATTCCACTCGTGCACAATTAATACCATAAAGGCACTTGATGAGTGTATGTGCTCTTCCTATATTACCCTTATTAAATTTAGAGAGGCTTATTTGCGGTAAAATTTGTCGATCAGCGGTGCGGTCGACGGTTCCGTGCCTTTCCCTCTCAAGTTGACCGCATGAGGTTACCGGTCTAACTCTTATAGAAAACCCTACTCTGATGTTCACTGTGCATGCATCATGTCCAAACCTAGTATGGGTTAGAACACTTTCCGCGTAATAACTCTCTAAGGAAAACCTTGTCCAAAGTCCATCGGGATTTCCATAATCCCAAAGGGCACAATCATGACGTGTGCATTATTTGGAGAAAACGTGCCGATATGCTAATCATTAATGTGTAAATAGTCAAATCCGGAGGGGGAGAGGAATAACTTTATCTGTTTTGCAGAAATGAGGCATGAAGTCCCCAGGTTCGGCATGGTCCGAAGTATCTCACCTCTGTTGCTAGACTAGTGGGGAAATCTCTCGCCAAGTGACAAAAACCATGTGAATAGGGTTCTCGAAAATTTACCCTCCTTGTTAGAGGTTCAGCCAAACAATGTCCTGATCGAGGGTGCTACCATGTTCTGGGATGAAAAGAGGTTTGTTTTCCATTTCAGTAATATTGAGATGACTCCCCTTCTAGAGGAAATAAGAGGTTTTGCTGGGCTACCCTGGGACAGTCCTGGTTTATTGGTACCGGAAAATAGTACTTCTAGGGGTTTTTTTAAAATTATGGGTCTTAGAAAGAATGACGAGTTAGTTTGCTTTAAAAAGTCCTACATACCTTTCGACTTCTTTTACGAGCGATGTGGGAACAAAACATCCTACCGTATCTATCTTGATGAGTTTTCCATCACTTCCCTGGGCTGGACGCATCGCCAGGTTTATGTGTTCATCGTCTGTTTTCTGGGTATGATGGTATTTCCAATCCATGGAGACAAGATTCACACTCGTTTGGCTATAGTGACCAAGACTTTAATCGAAGGGATTGAGGGACAGACTTACACTATAGTCCCAATGACCGTAGCAGAGATATACCGAGCCCTAGACCGTTGCAAGAAGGGGTTTAGACATTTTGAGGGTTGCAACTTGTTGTTGCAGATATGGTTCTTGGAACATCTTCAGAGAGGACAGTACCGTCAGGAATTGCCACAAAGACCATGGAATTACCACAAAGCTTTCCACCATCCGAAAATAATGACTTTCATCCCAAAAACGCTATGGATTGGGTACACTTTTTCAGAAATATGACTGATGACAAGGTCCATTGGATGTTCGAGCGGTTCTTTACTAGAAAATTCATCATCAGGTCCAGGGATGTCCCGCACTTAGTGCTGATCGGGTTGAGGGGTATATATTCATATGTTCCTATCAGAGTTAAAAGACAGGTTGGGAGAAAACAACTCATATCGCGAGTCTCCAAGATGAGTCATTACAAAGCAGATTTTCAAGGTGATGCCATTCCATACAAGTGTGGGGCCCAACACATGTGGCATCTGAAGATCATTGTGGAGAAGGATACCATTGAGCCAGATCGGTACCATGCCGGTCATGAATATTTCTACTTATCATGGCTGGATGATTATATAGTGGGAGAAGTCGAGCCAGGGGTTGATCAAGGAATTAAGGTCATAGACGAAGCTGCCAAATCACAAGTGAAACACAGGAGATTGCGCAAGAGAATCCTTGAGTCTGAAGCCAGACATTTGTAACAACACACAGTAGACATGGAATCAATCAATGAATGGACGGAAATTGCTACAAGTCTACAGAGAGGTTGGAGTACTTACAACATGGTCTGATGGAGTTGGAAGGGAAGATGAGGAAAAGGATCGTGGATCGTTAGCATACAGAGGGTAACGAAGGATGACACCTAGAAAGGGCATATCTACTGATGGACATGCGCAACCTGGGGAATCTTATCGATGGGGCCAAGAGGTCCAAGCTTGGAGAGGGTCCCTCCGGGACCGAGTAGATTGTTTTCTTACTTTTCTAGAGTTGTTTTAGAAATTAATTGTAATAAGTCAAATGTCATTAGCAACTCCTTTTATTATTGTCGTTTTAGATGTTTGAATTATTTATTACATTAATGAAATGAGGAAATTATCGGCATTAAGTTCTCCAAATCTACGTGTCTCTAAACCTACCTCAGGCACAATAAGGTCACCAAAACTGGGACGTAAATTTATGATACATGTTTAAGTACTGCAAATATCATTCCAAAATTCCCTACTGACTTGTTTACCTTTTTGCTTTTCCTTTGATTATTCCCATCCCCTAAGGTTGGTTCGAGCATACTGGTATCATCAGCATATCATAGCAGATCCAGAGGTCCTCCTCCTCCAAGTGATCCTAAAAGTAAAGAAAAGGATAAGATAGACGATATGAGTGGTACCATGAGGGATAACGATGCGCATGCGGAAAATTTTGAAACTTCAGATGGTCGGAGTACTCCGGCGCAGAGCGATTTGGTTCTATGATTGGAATAGAAAATATTGGAATTTCAAGGGGAACTTGAGTAGGTCCGCAACTTGGCAAACCTTTCCCTCACCTTGAATGTCTCGGATATTAACCAGAAAAATGCCCAAAACCCAGTGCCTCCTCAAAACACACCAAACCAACATCCACAAAATCCTCCCGCACCTCATCAATACATCGCACCTCATAAAAATACTAACCCTCCACCAGTACCAACTCCTCCTCAGCATCCACATCATCCAACTCAGTATCTGCAAACTACTACCTACCATACTCCTAAAAAAATACACCACAACCTACTCCCAATTCGCAAAATTCAACCAATAATCACCACTACATCAAACCCCCGGCACCTACCAAAACAACCCCATATACATAGAAACCTTACCTCACCCCACTCAACAAACCCTATGCATACCACAATCCGCCGAGAAGGACTTGCTCATCAAGAATATGCAAAGGAACTTAAGAAGCACACAAGCCGCGCCCAGGGTGTCAAAGGAGGAAAAGGCATTGAGGGTTTCAATTATGAAGATATGTGTATTCATCCAGATGTGGAACTACCGGAGGGATACAAACCTCCTAAGTTCCAAATGTTTGACGGAATAGGTGACCCAAAGGTGCATCTAAGAACACACTGTGACAAGCTCGTAGGATTTGGGAAAGATGAGAGGATTCGTATGAAGCTTTTCATGAGAAGTCTCACTGGAGACGCCCTATCTTGGTACATCAGCCAAAATCCAAAGAAATGGGTTAGCTGGGTAAGCATGGCATCGGATTTCATGGATTGGTTCAGGTATAATACGGAGAATGCGCTAGATGTCTTCTATAGCCAGAATATAAAAAAGAAACCAATGGAGACTTGCTGTGAGTATGCTACTCGGTGGAGATCAGAAGCTGCAAAAGTAAGGCCGGCATTAAAAGAAGAGCACATGAACAAATTCTTTGTTCGGGCCCAAGATCCATAATACTATGAATGATTATTAGTTATCGAGAATCACAAAATTCTCTGACATCATCAAGATAGGATAAAGGATTGAAAGAGGGATCAAGAGCGGGATGGTAACTAATTTTGAGGCATTGCAGGCAACAAACAAAGCATTGCAGTCAGGGGGCACATCAAAGAAGAAAGAAATAGGGGCCATGATGGTAGCCCAAGGTCCGAAATCTCCTCTTACATACCAAACACCTCCACCTACATATCTACCTTCACCTCTAAGATATCCACAACCCTCCACTACCTACCACACTTATAACACCCATCCATCATATTACCACTCACCGTCATCCCGCCAAAACTATCAAAAACCCAAACCAAACTTTGACCGCAGGCCACCGAGACAATACACCCCTATTTCTGAACCCATCGACCAATTATATGAAAGATTGAAAGCTGCTGGATATGTTCCCCCTATTCGCATTTTTTCCATGGAAAACTCCTCTCAATGGGTAAATCCAAACAAAACATGTGCCTACCACTCCGGCATGAAAGGTCATACCATTGATGAATATCGCACTTTGAAAGACAAGACACAGACGTTGATTAATACCAAGGTCATACAAGCAAAGGAGGATGAACCTAACATCCGGAACAACCCTCTCCCAGATCATAGGGGCAAAAGAGTAAATGTGATAGAGAATGATGAAGAACGGGACTCGAAAGGGTCAATTGGACTTATTCGAGAAGGGGATGATCCTCAAAAACTTGCAGTCACTCTCACTCCTATTGTGGTACAGATACAGCCACCGATCAAAGTTGAGGTAGTCGCACCAACCCCTTTCGAGGTAGAAACAACACCTGCATATGCACCCACTTTATTTGAAATAGGAGTAACCGAACCTTTCATTGTGATGGTAGCACCCACACCGTCCCTTAATTCCAATGTTGTACCTTGGGACTATGTTGTAGAAGCCAGGAGGAAAGGAAGAGCAAAAAATGGAAGAATTTGGTACAACACAAGGGATGACCAAGACTGGCAGAGTTTACACACCTGAGAATTTGAGAGGAACAAGTAGAGAAGCTACCTCCAAGTAGCCCATCATTGAAACTGGCCTGGATGATCATTGGAGAAAGGTGAAAGTGAGATAATATACTGTGGCAGACCATCTGAACAAAACTCTTGCTCAGATATCCATCCTATCTTTACTGCAGAATTTAGAAGCGCATAGGAATACCTTGACGAACATATTGAATGAAGTCTACGTACCTAACAATATCACTGGTGGAGAAATGGCCAACATGGTAGGACAAGTGATAAAGATCCATAAGATTACTTTCTATGAAGATGAATTGTCGCCAGCAGGATTAAGCCACAATAGGGCGCTGCACATCACGGTACATTGCGAAGATAAATTCATTGCCAAGGTTTTGATAGACAGAGGGCCCAGTCTCAACATTTGTCTGCTACAACTCTAAAAAGGTTGGGTAAAGGTTTTCACGAAATACGAACAAGGACTATGAATGTGAAGGCATTTGATGGGTCTCCAAGGGCCATAATTAGGGAACCAATCTATGCTTGCAGATGGGTCCGACCTAGTTCGATGTTGAATTTCAAGTGCTAGACATATCCGCCTCATACAATCTTCTATTGGGATGACCTTGGATACATGTTGTCGAGGTTGTGGCCTCTACTTTGCACCAGGATGTAAAGTTTGAATGGAGTCATCAAGAAGTGATCATTCATGGAGACGGGAGTAATCCCATTTATAACAACAAAATTGTTCCGGTCGTGGAAAACAGAAGAAAGCTAGGTGGGGAGACTTATCATTGCATCGAGCGCATCAATGCAATTGAGAAAGACAAATGGTGGAGTGGAAAAATAGAAAGCATACTGGCATGGGCAGGGTATGAACCCGGTAAAGGGCTCGGGAAGAACCTCCAAGGTATTGTTAATCCAATACAGCTAAAACATCACGGCACGACCTTTGGACTTGGGTATCAGTATACCTGGCAGGAGTATAACGACTGGTCGCCGCCATGGCTTCGTCCTTATTACCTTCTTGAACAATCAATACCACATATGAGCCAATCCTTCCATCAGGCTGATCTGATATGGGGATCCGAAGAGGATGAAGTCCTAACTGGTTTAAAGACTTTGTTCTAGGAAGAAGAAGACATGGACTGCAGTGTAATAGTTGAGGAGGAGGAGGAAGAAGGCACTGTCATCCGGACAATGGAGAAAGGATTCGTCCTCAGAAACTTGACCACACACCATCCAGAGCCCGACAAGTCCTAGGGTAGCATGGCTGCTAGTGTCAATTGTTTTGAAAATAATTCCTCTTGAGCATTTTTGTTTAAAAACATTTTCTTTCATTTCAATATTTTGTTTTGGAAAACATTGTTTGAAGTCATTAAAAATTTCTTTGTTTGACGTTTTAATACATATCAATGGCTTGATGATTTATTATCATTATCTTTCATATCTTTTTCTCTACATTACTATTTCTTACCTTGATGAACCAACGATTGTGACATGTAATAAGACAGTGCAACATAAGGATAGTGACTCAGAATAAATAGAAGAGGAAGATGTGATACCTGAGGAAATTATCAGAGAAGTTGAGAAGTTTGAGAATAAACCTAGGTCCAACCTGGACAAGACTGAAATGGTCAACTTGGGAGATTTCGAAACCATCAAAGAAACTCGCATCAGCATTTACTTGTCACCATAAAAAAAGGAAAAGTACACTTTTTTCTTGATGAAAAAGTTTTCACATGGTCGTATGACGATATGACCGGGTTGAGAACTTCTATAGTGGCTCATAAACTACCTACCAACCCAATGTGTCCACCGGTAAAGTAGAAACTCAGAAAGTTCAAACCAGACATGAGTCTGAAAATCAAGGAAGAAGTCACCAAGAAAATCAAAGCTAAGGTCCTCAGGGCAGTTGAATATCCAACTTGGTTGGCCAACATTGTGCCGGTTCAGAAGAAGGACGGGAAAGTTAGGGTGTGTGTCGACTACCGGAATTAAAATAGAGCAAGTACGAAAGATGATTTGCCACTACCAAATATACACATACTGATCGACTATTGTGCCAAGCATGAGCTCCAGTCCTTTGTAGATTGCTTTGCAGGTTATCATCAAACCTTGATGGATGAAGAAGATGCCAGGAAAACAGCTTTCATCACACCATGGGGAGTGTGTTACAAAATAATGTTGTTTGGTCTAAAGAATGCTGGGGCCACTTACATGAGGGCTATGACAACCATTTTTGATGACATGATACACAAAGAGATAAAAGTATACGTGGATGACTTCATCATCAAATCCAAGCAGGGTAAATATCATATAGCGGATTTGAGAAAGTTCTTTGATCAGCTTCGAAGGTACAATCTGAAACTGAATCCCGTAAAATGTGCCTTTGGAGTTCCTGCTGAAAAATTGCTAGGGTTTATTGTCAGCCGCCGAAGAATTGAGTTAGACCCGTCAAAGGTCAAATCTATCCAGGATTTACCACCACCAAAGAACAAGAAGGACATGATGAGTTTCTTGGGACGTCTCAAATATATCAGCCGCTTCATAGCCCAATCAACCGTGATATGTGAGCCGATTTCAAAATGCTAAAGAAAGATGCCGCAACCAGCCTGACTAGAGACTGTCAGAAGGCTTTTGACAAAATCAAGGAATAACTATCCACACCACCATTCCTAGTCCCGCCAGAACCGGGTAGACTGTTACTACTCTACCTTTCCGTATTAGATGGGGCTTTCGGTTGTGTCCTGGGGCAACATGACGAGACAGGGAGAAAAGAGCAAGCCATACATTATCTAAGCAACAAGTTCACGCCTTACGAACCACGATACTCCCTGCTAGAACGCACTTGTTGTGCTCTGACATGGATAGCCCAGAAATTGAGGCACTACTTCTATGCTTATACCATATATCTCATATCAAGAATGGATCCTCTAAAGTACATCTTTCAGAAGCCTATGCCTATAGGAAAGCTGGCCAAATGGAAAATATTGTTGACTGAGTTTGATATCATCTATGTAACTCAGAAGGCAGTCAAAAGAAAAGAATTAGCAGATCTTCTTGCAGAAAATGATGTAGGAGGAGAATAAGAACCACTGAAGACGTATTTTCCTGACGAAGATGTTTCATTCATAGGAGAAGATATTGTTGAAGCCTACAACGGTTGGAGAATGTTTATCAACGGAGCTGCAAATTTCAAAAGAGTCGGTATCGGAGCCATTTTTGTGTCAGTAACCGGTCAACATTACCCGGTGTCCGCGAAACTCAGGTTTTCATGCAAAAATAACATGGCGGAATATGAGTTCTGCATATTAGGGCTCAGTTTGGCTGTTGACATGAATATTCAGGAATTGTTGGTGATTGGTGATTCAGACCTGCTGGTCCACTGGGTACAAGGAGAGTGGGATACAAAGAACACCAAGGTACTGCCATATCTGCATCACATACAATAAATGATGAAGAGGTTCACGAAGATATAGTTCAGACATGTCCTTAGAATCTAGAATAAATTCGCAGATGCACTGACCACTTTGTCCTCTGTGATACAACACCCGGGCAAGAATTTCATCGATCCCATTCCAGTAAGAATTCATAATCGGATAGCTTATTATGCTCATGTCAAAGAAGAAACGGATGAAAATTCATGGTTCCACAATATCAAAGAATATTTGGCAAAAGGAGAATATCCAAAACATACAAACCACACTCAAAAACGCACGCTGCAGAGATTGTCCAACCATTTCTTCCAAAGCGGAGGAATTTTTAATAGAAGAACTCCTGACCTAGGGCTATTACGGTGTGTTGACGCTAAAGAAGCCTCCAAATTTCTTGAAGAGATACATGCTTGGACCTGCGACCCACATATGAACGGTTCTGTCCTAGCCAAGAAGATACTCAGAGGCGGATACTTTTTGATGACTATGGAAACAAACTACATCTGGTATGTCCAGAAATATCATCAGTGCCAGATACACGTAGATATGATACGGGTACTGCCAAATGAACTCAATATAACAAGTGCACCTTGGCCTTTGCTGCCTAGGGAATGGATGCCATCGGTCCAATCGAGCCCACCGCTTCAAACGGGAGCAGGTTCATCCTTGTGGCCATCGACTATTTCACAAAATGGGTTGAAGTTGTATCCTACAAAGCTGTAACAAAGAAAGTCGTCACAGATTTTTTCAGGGATCGTATTGTTTGCCGATTCGGGGTTCCATAATCCATCATCACTGACAATGCTGCCAATCTCAACAGTAATTTGATGAGAGCCATGTGTGAAACCTTCAAAATCAAGAACAAAAGCTCCACATCATATCGACCCCAGATGAATGGAGTCGTAGAGGCCGCCAACAAGAATATTAAGAAGATAATAACGAAGATGGTGGAGAATCACAAACAAAGGCATGATAAATTACTATTTGCATTATTAGGATACTGCACCACCGTTCGCACATCAACAGGGGAAACTCCTTACCTATTGGTCTACGGTACTGAAGACGTCATCCCCGCCGAGGTAGAAATTCCATCTTTGAGAATCATATAGGAAGCTGAACTCAGTGATGCAGAATGGATAGGAAGCCGCTATGAGAAATTAGCCCTCATAGATGGGAAAAGAATAAATGCAGTATGCCATGGACAACTCTATCAAAACAGAATGTCCCAAGCTTTCAACAAAAGGGTCAAACCTAGATAATTCACACCGGGGCAGCTAGTACTGAAGCAGATCTTTCCACACCAAGATGAAGTCAAAGAAAAATTCTCACACAACTGGAAAGGGCCTTACATGGTTCACAGGGTACTAACAGGAAGAGCACTCATACTTGCAGGAATGGATGGAGAAGTTTGGCCAAAGCCCATCAACTCAGATGTAGTCAAAAGATACTATGTGTAAAATGTTCGCATTTCTTCATATGATGTAATTGAACTACGCTTGACCTAATTCCCGTTTAAGAGGGTATACGTATGTATCCCTCTGGGTTCGATTACAATCCAATAAAATCTCCATTTCCCCATAATAAAAAACTGGGGCAGAATTTTGAGGAGGAGCCTCAAATTTCAAAGCAAGTTCAGCCAACGACACTGCATGCGGAATAGCCAGAAGTTTGTCAAAATAACTGGGGTAGAATTTTGAGGAGGACCCTCAAAATTCTATGTCAGAAAGGGCACAATGTCTCTAACAATGTTGCAGTTACTGGTTCATCTAATCGATTTTTAAATCGCATATTACTGTGTTTTGGATAACTATGCATATGTATTTTTCGACAAAAACTTTATTTTTAGCCAAATGCTGCCCATGGTAAACAGGACTCTAATGAGGAGCGGAGCAAAGCAAGCAGACAAAGGCACGAACCAACCTCCCCGCAAAAGTCACGATTCTTATTTGGATGCAGGAACAAGGAATAGCCGCAAGTACGCGCGCAACCTAGAATCATTATCCTCGTAACAACTAGACTGCCAAAGCGCAAATATATCGTTAGCTAAGAAATATTCTACTCCTACTTGCTATTTGTCCAAGCAGTGTCTCCCAACTTGCATGGGGCTAAGCCCTGCCTCCTTATTTGCATAAGGCTAGGCATTGCCTTCTCCATTTGCATGAGACTAAGCATTGTCTCCCATCTTGCATGAGGCTAAACCCGGACTCCTTATTGGCATAAGGCTAAGCATTGCCTTCTCCATTTGTATGAGACTAAGCACTATCTTCCAACTTGCATGAGGCTAGGCCCTGCCTCCTTATTTACATAAGGCTAAGCATTGCCTTTTCCATTTGCATGAGACTAAACATTGTCTCCCATCTTGCATGAGGCTAAGCGCTACCTCCTTATTTGCATAAGGCTAAGCATTGCCTTATCCATTTGCATGAGACTAAGCACTGTCTCCCATCTTGCATGAGGCTAAGCCCTGCCTCCTTATTTGCATAAGGCAAAGCATTGTCTTCTCCATTTGCATGAGACTAAGCATTGTCTCCAATCTTGCATGAGACTAAGCCCTGCCTCCTTATTTGCATAAGGCTAAGCATTTCCTTCTCCATTTGCATGAGACTAAGCATTGTCTCTCCTTACGTGACCACAAGTGTTGCTCTATTCCAAACCTTGCATTATTCTCTTCTTTTGGGGCTGAGCTCTGCCCCCGACTCTACACAAGACTAAGCTTTATCTTGTTTTATCTCAAGCATCATGTCTTTGCATCTCATGGGCTGGTATAGCCAATTTTTCCAAAGGCGTGATAGTCCGTAGGCATCATCCTCATAGCTGGAAAATGCCATGTCATGGACTCAGGATCTTTGAATATTGTACATCATTATTCAAATGCGTCATGGTTCAGAAGCACCATTCTCATGGCCCGAGAACATAATTTCATGGCTTGCGAATCCCTTATCTCAAGAATCATGGCCTAGGACGTCATAGTCTAAGGACATCATTCTCACTGTCCGAAGACAATCTCCATGGTCCGGAGGGAATTTGCATCATGTTTAAATTTATGCAATAATCTATGTGCATGCATCATATTTTGAGTTTGAAGGTGGTCCAGGGAATGACCGTTCTCCTAATGGGAGCAATCTTCGCTCCAATTTCCACTCAACATTCATACCCTTCAATTATTTCAAACATAACCAAGCGTCATTCATTACCCATGCTCATATGACACCTGCTCAAATATCCATAGCCATTCTCAATTATGAGTTATCCCATCCAGAATATTTTGTCCGTTCTTACAACAAATCCATCGGTTTATTCCACCATTAAATCCAGAACTACACATGGCCTGATTCCTGTAAAACCATAGATATGTAGGCAGATCAGAGACCAAGGTTCGGCCTATATTTTTCAAATCACCCCATTCAGTCAAAATTGGTCATCATTTCTTTACCCGACAACTCTTTCATCCTTCCCAGGTAAAGAGGGCCAGCTATTGATACTAAATTTTTTGCTTATATTTTAAAAAACTACATATATACTTTAAAATTAGAATGTTTGCATCATCATTTAGTTTACAAACCTATACAAGTATTTTTAAAAATTGTCGATAATTTTTAAAGCTTTAAATTAATTTATTTCTGCATTTTTTATTACATAAATATCCAATAATTATACTTCATATTATTTTTCTATAATGAATTAATCATATAAGTTTATCATTTATGCCAACATAATGATTAAATATTTTTAATGCATTTTTTTATAATTAAATTTCCATTTTTAAGGCTAATTGCACATTTTGAAAAAATAGCCTATACATGCTTATCACTACTTTATTTATGCAAAAAAAGACTTTTTATATTTTTATAGTGTTCAATAATTGTTTTAAATCATTTTTATGCACACATGATATTTTTGTTATTTATTTATTTTATAAGTTATTTTATTTAATAAATTGGGTATTTAAAATCTGACCCCAATTTTCAATTAAATTTCGAACCTAAACTACCCAAACCAGCCCAATACCCTATACACCATCGCAAATCAATCAAACCAATCCCCACAACCTGGTCGGTACCCGCCTATTATAACCCAACCCCGGTCACTTTTAAATCCCAGGCGTTGATCTTTCAAGATCAACGACCCACATCCATTCTCCCTCTTTTAATTAACCTAACCCACCCAAACCCAAGCCATTTACCCTTTCCCGCTGCCTCTATATCCTCTAATCTCTCCCTCCTCTCCTCCGAGAAACCCTAGCACCGTCAACATATTATCCCTCTGATTCCTTCCCAAAAATGGAATCAATCAATGATTTCCTTACCTTATTGACCACCTCTCACTACTGATTACCCATTTATGGTGTTACATAATTGTTTGCCTAACATGGCAAGCAAACTCCTTCAATTTCGAACAAAAACTAGTTCAGATCCTTGACCTTTTTCCGTCTATGTTCGTTCTCGTCCATTTATGGTATGAATCTCTGATTTTCTATTTACCCTAGAACTATGGTTTCAGATCTTTCTAGATCTAACCAAATCTGGTTCATTTCCTTAACTATTTTCATTAATATCTATATGTCTATATGCGTCTCATTGTGATTTTCTTTGTTATTTCTGCCGATTTTTACTCACCTTAAATATAGGGGTTTTGACTCTTCAAAATCGAACCAGATCTGGTCGATTACTTAAATATTTTTGTTAAAATCTCTGTCTATATGTCTATATGCATCTCTTTACTTGTTATTTCTGCCGATTTTGTATGTTTAGCCTAAATTAGGGTATCAAATTTTCTTCCCTTATTGACTGTTAAGTGCTTTCCTTTCTAGTAATTTGACTAATTACTGCCATATTTACACGTTCAATTTCAGTATTATTTAAATCCATCCCCTATTCCCTTTTGAAAGGGACTCAGAGTACGAAAATACTCTCATTATTATAAACAAACTACACTGTTATTATTGTGTGCTTTGATTTCTGGCCGACTGGAAGCTAAGGCCAGAAATCCTCGATTGTTTGCTTCTGTTGGTGACAATTTCTACATTGTTAGATTCTTTTTCTGCTTCATCTTAACTGGTGAGTTATTGAATCCTTTATTACTTTATTACCCATTTAATATGTTACTATTATTGGACTAGTTGGTTTCTGTATTCAAAACATGTTGAACTCAGTGAATTAATTGGTGAAATCTTCCTAACTCTATACAACTTAGGACTATCTTTTAGCATTAAGCATGTTTTGATACTTTTCCCTAAAAACTAGTAAATCATGTATGCCTTAGCAGATTCATTAGCTTGTTGTCAAATCTGTTACCATGTTACTTATCTGGTTTTGTGCTCACCATGTTATGATACCTTTGTTAAATTGTTTAAATCAATTCTTACTGATGCTTTTTTGACTTAATGTTGATCAATGAGCTTCCTTTATGTGGTTTAGCATGATCTGAAGTATTTGTTATCTTTATGAAGCATGTTTATGAACTATTCCTTATTAGCATATTTCTTTTGTATCTCTAAAAACTTTATCAAGTTTGCTTAGTTTCAAAATGTGTTTGTTTCTGGTGTATGTGTGATTCTGTCCCTAAATCTACTTCCCAATCCTACCCTTCTCTCTTGAATTCTCACTCTTTGCCGGCTAACAACCAAAGCCATTTAAATACCGTCCCCTGGCCTTCATGGTGTGAGCACTGCTCAGGGTCCATATGAGACCCTCGTGAACTCTGACACACTAGGATTTGGTCCATAGTTTTCTTTGAACTGTTCGGATCGTTCTTCTCTAGTCTGAGCACTTCCCAGGGTTCTTCAAGTCGTTGGGAACTCTAACACACTTGTGATTTGGGCTTTGTATGCTTATACTTGATATATGGGTGAACATCCACCGCTGGTCACTGTGTATCAATGAGAATGGGCATTTGGAGTTATTGTGAGTTGAAAGCCTTGCCTGTCCAGGTGTATTTGGGCCTGCTGTTGGATCTCTATAACTTATATACTTTTTAATTCATTCATTCGATCCTGGTCTGTAATAAGTATTTGTAATAACAATTGGGGCAATAGTGGATTAGGAAAATGGGCTTATTTTTTATATCTGCATAAAATGGGTAGATAACCTTCCTATAGGCTTTAGTTTATTTAAAAACATTCTGCTATTGTATGTTAGATAACCTGCCAATAGGCTTTACTTTATTCAAAGCATTCTGCTATTGTATGTTAGAAAACTTCCCTAGATGTTTACTTTGTTTTCTATTGCGTGTTAGATGACCTCCCTATAGGGGTTCACTTTTGCTCAAATAAGTTCTGTGGATTTCCTGCCTACTTTGTTGTTACGTAATTAGACACCATGCCTATAGGAAACAAAATAACCAAAGCTCAATTTAAAAATCTACCATGCCTATAGGTTAAATTGATCATTTAGTATGCATGTTTAAACCAGTTTCAATCATCAAGGATAGAAATCATGTCTATAGGATAATCACCATCTGCATTAAGCATAAAAATTGAACACTGTCACGCTGAACGCATTAGAAAGCATTTCTATAGGTATAACTAAGTAATTATGAATATCCCTTGTTGCTTATTAGTGCCTAACACTGAGTAAATCACATAGATAGCCTGCCTATAGGTTTAACCGCTTATAATTAATCAGTGGGAAACTGATGTTTAGCTTAAAGTATATATATTTCTATGTATATCGCCTCATATTTTAATTTTCTTTCGTGGATTATGGATGCTAAATGTGATGATTTATCTTAATTTGAAGTGTTGTTATGTCTAGGAACGATCCGGGAGCAATTGGGGGCGAAACGTGCAAAATTAGAGCCAAAACAAACGAAATCAGACAAAGTGGGAAATTGGGTGCCACAGGCAGTACCTTGAGCCACCTGTGGTGCTGGAGGCAAAATCAAATTTTGGCCAGCGCTGCCACTAGTGCCTGGCCCTGTCCAGGGCGCTGGTGGCGTGATTTTTTCCTATATTGCCCGGGACACAGTTTATTCGGCCTTAGACCTACCCAACACCTATAAAAGAAAGACTAACCATATTTTTGAGGGAGTTGATGCCACTTTGGAGGAAAAAAGCACACGAGAACGTAAGGAAGCAGAGAGATCTCAGTTTTCTTCATCTTTTTCTAGTATTTTGAATTATTGAACACTTATGAATTTGTTTGATTACATAATGAGTGGATAAACACCCATTGTTCTGCTGTTGTGATTTAGCCATGAATATTGTTGTTTAACATTAGCTTAACCTTGATTATAATTCACTAATATATGGTTGTTTCTTCAATTCTATGACTAATTGCTTAATTGTATGGCCAACAATTAGGTTCTATTTACTATCTATGCTATGCTTGGGAAAGCCGTGTATAGATTAGAGAAGAATTGAAGAGAGCGCGATCTTAACTCTTAGGGGGAGCGGATTTGTGGTTAGGATAAGAATATACCTAGTCACCGTGTTTAATTACATATCGTAATCTTAATGCATTTTTAATAGATTAATTTCATAGGAATATAGGCGTTAGTCTATTTCGAATAGGCGAGTAGCACTTCGGGAGTAGGCCATGAGATTAATTATCGAGTAATTAACAACCATGAGTGAATTGTATGAAAGGAGGAGTTAATTAGAACACAATATGAATGGTGAATCGATCACAACCCTTGAATATTTGTCTCTACTGAATACACAGTAATCAACCCGTTACTTGATAATTTAGTTATTACTTAGAATTTTAGTTTAATATAATCATATTCTTGGACTTTGATTTTGACTTGATTGAATAACAATTTTAGTAACTTAGTGAGTAGTTAATACAAGTCTTTATGGTTTCGAAACTCGACTTATCATTCTATTACTTGTACGACCATGTAAACTTGCATGTGCATTTGGGAGCAACAAGTTTTTGGCGCCTTTGCCGGGGACTTCAAAATTGACTACTTTCTAGTTTTTTTGCTTTAATTGTTTATTTCGTCTAGTCTAACGTTACTTGATTGTTGCCCTCATATCAAGAACTTTAATTGAATGTGTAGGGTCAGAAGCCAGGACATATGCAATGGCTTTGACCCTGAACCTGAGAGAACATTTCATAGGAGGTTGAGGGAAGCAAGGGATACAAATAATATTCAGGCACACATTCAATTTCATGTGAATATGGCAGATGAGAAACATATGGCTGTTCAAGAGGTGGCGATGCCCAACATTGCTAATGTTACCTCGAGCATTGTGAAGCCCAGAATCACTGGGCACTTTGATCTGAAACAAAGCATGATCCAGCTACTTCATGCAAATGGGCAGTTTATGGGTCTTCCACACGAGGATCCACATCATCATATTTTGAACTTCTTGGAGATTAGTGATACTTATATCACTAACAGGGTCACTCCAGACTATGTGAGGCTCACACTTTTTCCATTCTCTCTGTTGGGCGAAGCAAAGAGATGGCTGAAGGCAGAACCAGCTAATTCCATTACATCATGGAATGATTTGGCAAGAAAATTTCTAGCAAGGTTCTTTCCTTCAGGCAAAACTGCAAAGATCAGAAGTGAGATAGTTTCCTTTAAACAAAAAGTAGGAGAATCTTTATATTCAGCATGGGAAAGGTTCAAGGGGCTACTCAGAGATTGTCCTCATTACAATTAGACAAACGAAGCGTTAGCTCATACCTTCATAGAAGGGCTCCATCCCCAAACAAAGATTGTGGAAGATGTTGCAGCTGGAGGTCAAGTGTTGGAGAAAATCTTTGACGAAATTTATGCACTATTGAAAAAATTCTCCAAAAGCAGTCCGGATTGGAAAGGAGAGATGGGTAGGAACATGGTACAAAAATCAACAGAGGTTCTTGAAGTAGATGTTGTCTCAGCATTGTCAACACAAATCTCTATTAATGTCGTATCATTGAGGAATGGGAGACTATTAGAAGAGGTTCAGTCGAAAAACAGAAAATATGTAACTTTTAATGAGAGACCAACCACTATAGATTCAACATCAGACAAATCAAAGGAGTCGGAAAAGCCAGTTGAAGGGGCGGTGGCTGAGCAACACCCACCATTAGTTGCAAGGCCACCTCCTCCATTCCCTCAAAGGTTGTAGAAAGTGAAAGATAATGCCACGTACAAAATGTTCCTTGATCTTCTGAAGCAAGTGCAAATCAACATTCCATTGGTAGACATTTTGCATGAAGTACCCAAATATGCTAAATACATCAAGGACATTGTAGACAATAAAAGGAGGCTGACTGAATTTGATGTTGTGGCACTCATTGAGGATTGTAGCTCAAGAATTCAAAGCAAGCTACCTCGTAAATTAAAGGATCCAGGTAGTTTCACTATCCAAATTTGGATTGGTAAGCAAGCAGTCGGGCGAGCCTTGTGTGATCTTAGGGCGAGCATAAATTTGATGTCGCTATCTTTGTTCAGACAGTTGGGGTTGGGTGAGCAACGCCCAACAACGGTAATCTTATAGTTGGTTGATCGCTCCATTGCTCATCCTGAAGGAGTGATTGAAGATGTGCTAGTTTAAGTGGGATTTTTCGTATTCCCTGTTGATTTCATTATCTTGGATTACGAGCCTAATCAGGAAGTCCCATTTATTTTGGGGTGTCCCTTCTTAGCAATGGACCGAGTTATTATAGATGTGTTTGAAGGGAAGATGACGATGAGAGTTGGTGATCTGGTGGAGGGTATTTAATGTATATAAAGCACTCAAATTACCAACCCACTATGAAGAGCTATCCATGATTTATGTGGTGGAAAGCAATGATGCATCGTTGGTTCCTTATATGATCCCTGTTGACCCTCTTGAACGAGTTTTGACTGGGGATGAAGAAGATAGTGAAGATGAAATGAGGGAACAAATTGAGAAAGTACTTGATATATCCTGCAGTTATGTCCACGGGTTAGGAAAATTTGAGGAGCTAAACAAGCTTGTTACTCTGACCCCTCCTAAGCCATCTATTGAGGAAGCTCCACAGTTAGAACTTAAGCCCCTTTCCAGCACATTTGCACTATGCTTATTTGGAGAACTCTGAGACACTGCTCGTGATTATCTCATCCAGCCTGACTAACACACAGGAAGATAAATTGCTCAGAGTACTTCGCGAGCACAAAAAGGCGATTGGGTGGACAATTGCAGACATTAAGGGAATCACTCCATTATTTTGCATGCATAAAATCTTTTTGGAAGATGGACACCACCCTAGTGTTGAGAAGCAAAGGAGGTTAAATCCCATTATGAAAGAAGTCGTGAAGAAGGAAGTCATAAAATTGTTTGATGCAGGCATCATCTTTCCTATTTCTGACAGCAACTGGGTAAGCCCGCAATGTGTGCTCAAAAAGGGGGGGATGGATGTGATTGAGAATGATAAAAATGAGCTAATTCCTACTCGCATTGTTACGGGATGGAGAGTTTGCATCGACTATCGAAGGCTCAACAAGGCAACCCGCAAAGACCACTTCTCATTTCCCTTCATTGACCAAATGTTGGACAAATTAGCGGGACATGAATATTATTAATTTCTTGATGGTTAATCAGGATACAATCAGATTGTCATATGCCCATAAGATCAGGAGAAGACCACGTTTAGGGCACTTTTGCTTTTAAGTAAATGCCGTTTGGTCTTTGCAATGCACCAACCACTTTCCAGAGATGCATGATGGCTATTTTCACTAATACGGTGGAAAAATTTGTGGAAGTTTTTATGGATGATTTCTCAGTCTTTGGGTCATCTTATTATGATTTTTTGCTTGGGCATGGTGTTACCTCGTTGTGCAGAAACAAATTGTGATGACCCAAAAGTTCATCCCGTTTTCTAGCTAATTCTATGTTCTGAGGTTGTGAAAACCTCTTTCTATCTCACGTCGATTTGCGTGCACATCCCGGACGTGTAGCAAGGAAGCCTTTATGTGAAAAACTGATAAAAATGATAATTTTGTATTAGAAATTTGAATCAAATTGACTTCGGTCAACGTTTTTGGAAAACGGACCCGGACCCTTGATTTGACAATCCCGGAGGTTCCGTAGGAAAATATGGGACTTGGGCGCATGCTCGAAATCGAATTCTGAGGTCCCAAGTACGAGAAATGAATTTTTAAAGAAAATTATTTTATGAAAAATATAAAGGTTTTTGAAAATGAATTTTGATGTGAAACCTGTGGTATCGGGCTCGTATCTTGGTTCCGGAGCCTGGTACAGGTTTGATATGATTTATATGTGTTATCTATGAAGTTTGGTAATAAACAGACTTGGTTTGACGTGATTCTGGTAAAAAATGCAAAATTTGATGTTTAAAGAAGTTTTGAGAAATTTTATTGATTTTGAGGTTTAATTCGATGTTTATGATGTTCTTTGGTGTTTTGATAACTCGAATAAGTCTGTCGGATGTTTTTGAGGTTGTGTGTATATTTGATTTTGAGCCCTGAGGTCTCGGGTGTGTTTCGGATGGGTTTCGGGTCCATTTTCCCTATTTTGAACTGTTGAACCTGCATTCTGGTTTCCTTCTATGCGATCGCATAGGGGTAGTCGCGACCGCATAGTGTCTCTTTGAGCAGCCCAAAATTTCCTTCAATGTGTTCGCGCATAATCTACCACGATTGCAGAGGTATACTTTCTTCTTCTTCGCGATCGCATCTACAGCATCGCGATCGCATAATGTTCCAGCAGGGCATCTGGTTATCTCTTCTACGCGAACATTCCACGATTGGAGATCGCGTAGTGTGGAAATTTGGGCAGCAGGTAACTTCTCGTACGCGATCGTACAGGTGCCTTCACGATCGCATAGAGCATTTTAGCTAGTGGCAATTGTTCCTATTCGCGATCGCATTACTTCCCCAACGATCGCAGTACTTTAAGCTTGGGCAACCTTTCTTTTCTTCTCCGCAATCGCAAACAGTGTTCCACGATAGCGATTCATTAAACATCTGGGCAGAATATAAGTTTTCCAAAATTTGGGTTTCACCATTTTATACATATTTTGACTTCTAGAACTCGGTTTTGGGCGATTCCTTGAGAGGTTTTTAAACAAAATCGAATGGGTAAGTGTTCTTCAGCTAGAATTAATTATATTTCATGAGTTAGTTCTTGTTTTCATAATTTAATTTGTGTTTTGGGTTGAGGGGATTGTGGGTTTTGAAAGAAAGTTTCTAAAATGAAAAATCACGATTTGGTGTTATCGGAATTGGATAAATTTAGTATGGGTGAACTCGTATCGGAATGGGTAAACGGAATTTGTAAAATTTGTCGGGTTCCGAGGTGTGGGCCCCGAGGTCGACTTTTGGGTCAATTTTTATAATTTTGTAAAGATTGAATATTTATTATTCGGAATAGTTCCTTATACGTTTTATGTGTATTTTGAAGTTGTTTTAGTTGATTGTAAGCCGTCTATTTTTGAGTACCAGGTTGTTGTCTTTGAGGTAAGTATATTGCCTAACCTTGTGTGGGGGAACTACCCCTTAGGATTGAGTCTTCCTTGTTGATTATAGTCCGAGTATGCGAGGTGACGAGTGTGTACTCGTACTTATATGCAATTAGATTGACCTTTTAGGATTCGTAGATTCTTATATTACATGTGTAGGATTTGTAATTGTTACACTTGAATCCTTGGTTGTTAATTTCATTCCTTCCTTTTTAAATTAGAATTACTTGTTATTGGATTCTTCGTTGGCTATTTGACTTTACTTGACTTAACTGAATATTCTACTTCTCTTATCATCATGTTATATTTTCTTCCTAGCTTGCCTAATTGACTATAATTAGTGTCATCTAACTTTATAGTTAACTAGCCGTAGTTGGAACATTTATTCGTTGGAGTCAAGCATGCACGTGAGTCTTACATTGTGATTTATATGACTATTCCTTTAAGTGCCACTTAGGTCTAATTGTTAAACATTTATTTTATTCGTATTTCCTTGATGTTGCCTGTTATTGGGCCTTTTGTTTTAAGCCGAGTGTTATTCCATGAAGTAAACTGTTTAGGTGAGATTGGTTATAGTTGTTTCCCTTTCCGGGATGTTATGGTTTTTGTTACTGTCTATGCTGTTAATGATATGGTTTGTATTGTTGACTCCCTTGCCGGGATGTGATGGTTTCTATTATTGTTTATGCTGCGAATGGTATCGTTTGTACTGCTGACTTCCTTGCCGGGATATTATGGTTTCTATTACTGGTTATGTTGTTAATGATATTGTTTGTATTGTTGACTCCCTTTCTAGGATGTGGTGATTTATGGGTCATATTGTTGGTTTTTCCTTGCCAAACTGTTGTTCTTGATATTGTTTGGGTGAGGAAGAGTGTAAAGCACAAGGGAACATTCAGTGCCATGTTTATGATATTTAGCACGAGGGAACATTCCGTGCCATGTTTATGATATTTAGCACGAGGGAACATTCAGTGCCATGTTTATGCTATTTAGCACGAGGGAACATTCCGTGCCATGTTATGTTATTTAGCACGAGAGAACATTCCGTGCCATGTTTATGATATTTAGCACGAGGGAACATTTTGTGCCATGTTTATGTTATTTAGCATGAGGGGACATTCCTTGCCATGTTTATGTTATTTAGCACGAGGAGAAATTCTGTTCCATGTTATGTTATGTTAGCAAGAGGAGACATTCCGTACCATGTTATGTTATCTTAGCACGAGGGGACATTCCGTGCCATGTTATGTTATGTTAGCACGAAGGGAAATTCCGTGCCGTATTTATGCATTATTATTTCCGTCATTCTTGTTTTCCATTACTGCATTAATTGGCAAGATTTGATATTCCTCATGTACTACATGGAAATTTCTGAGTGACAGACTGAGTCCCGGTGGATAAATCTTGAGGAGATTTTTATCAAGGGATTTTATTGAAAAAGCAATGGTTTTGAAATGATTATATTTGAATGACTTTTACTTCGAAGGTATATTTTAAAAGCACTAGTTTTGCCTAAAATTATATTAGGAAGTCATTTATTGGGAAAGCCTCTTTGGAAAGCTTCGTAGTTCGAAAGAAACTATGTGTTATGTAATTCTCTCTATTAATTATACTTATATCTACTTTTGGAGAAAGTATGTTTCAAAGTAAACTCTTCCATACTAAAATGATTTTAATTTCAAAAGTTTTTCATATGAACTGTTGTTTAAAAATTTCTACCAGTTATGGATTTTAATGGCTAAGGCCCATTGTGAACAAACCGACGTGGAGTTGAGTTATCGGTGTCCTCTATTGTATTGTGTTTCCTTTCGATTCTGCTTATTTTGTTGTCCATCATTCTGTGTATTTTTGTGATGTTTCATGATTGATTTCTGTAATTTACTTCCACTTATTATTGTCATTATGGTGGATTATCCTGAGAAGTCTTAGATAGAAACGTTCAGTCATTTCTATATTCATGTTATTTCTTTTGTAAACCAGTGGTGTCTTGACTAGTCCTCGTCACTACTCTACCGAGGTTAGTCTTGATACTTACTGGGCACCGCTGTGGTGTGCTCATACTACACTTCTGCACATTTTTGTGTGCAGATCCAGATATATATTGTAGTAGTTGTGTCGATGATTGCCGAGGAGACTCAAGGTAACCTGCTGCTGCGTTCGCAGGCGTCGGAGTCACCTTCTTTGTATTTATTATTCATACACTGTTGTATCTACTTCCAAACAGTTGTACTTAGAACTTGTAGAAGATTCGTAGAGCTTATGACTTGTACTATCGGTTATGGGAAAGTTTGTACATTCTGTTGAGATTCTATATCAAGACTGTTAGTTCTCCTTATTTATTGTTGTTATTTAGTAACTGCTAGGCTTACCTCGTCCCTAAGACTAGGTGCTATAATGATACCCACCAGAGGGAAATTGGGTTGTGACACAAATTTGGTCATGAATTGGGAGAAGTGTCACTTCATGGTGTGGGAAGGCATTGTTTTGTGTAACAGAGTGTCTAGGAGTGGCATTGAAGTTGATAAGGCAAAAGTGGAGGCGGTTGAAAAATTACCTCCACCAATTTCTGTGAAGGGTGTCCGGAGTTTCTTGGGACACACGGGATTCTATAACCTCTTTATTAAAGATTTTTCTAAAATTGCTACTCCTTTGTGCAGGATGCTCGAAAAAGATGTAAAGTTCAATTTTGATGAAGCCTGCCTGAAGTCATTTGAAGAACTCAAAAATAAATTGGTAGCTGCCCCCATAATTGTTGCACCAGATTGGTCCCTACCATTTGAACTTATGTGTGATGCAAGTGACCATGTTATTGGGGAATTGCTAGCCCAAAGGAAAGACAAGGTGTTTTATTCCATTTACTATGCGAGTAAGATTCTTGATGATGGACAATTGAACTACACCACCACTGAGAAGGAGTTGTTAGCTGTTGTGTGGGCCTTTGAGAAATTTTGGGCATACTTGGTGAGAACAAAAGTCATAATCCACACCGATCATGCAACAATCAGGTATCTATTTACAAAGAAAGAATCTAAAGCTAGATTGATACGCTGGGTTTTGTTGTTGCAGGAATTTGCTGTGGAGATAAGAGACCAGAAGGGCACTGAGAACCAAGTAGCGGACCATCTATCAAGGCTGGAATATCATGACCACGTGGAGGAGGGTGGAGAAATTAAAGAAGTGTTTCCTGATGAGCAACTTTTTGTTGTGACCCAAGACCCTCCTCCGTGGTATGCCGATTATGTGAATTATCTTGTGAGTGGGGTACTTCCTCCGACAATTGAATATGAGGCAAGAAAGAGGATCTTACATGATGTGAAGTTCTACTACTGGGATGAGCCATATTTTTACAAACAATGTGCTGATCAGTTGATGAGGAGATGCATTCCAGATAAAGAAGTAGAATTAGTGTTGTATGATTGTCATGCATCGCCTTATAGGGGCCATTGTTGCTCTCAAACGCACACGCAAGTATATGTTGTCGACAAGTAATATAGTAATAAGTTGAGTGTCGAACCCACAGAGACTTGTATTAAAGTACTCACTAAAGCACTAAAATTGTTATTCAGTCCGGTCAAAATCAAAGTCCAGGAGTATGATTATATTAAACAAAAATTTTAAATAATAACTAAATTATCAAGTAACGAGTTGATTGTTGTGTATTTAGTAAAGACGAATATTTCAGGGTTGTGATCGATTCACCATTCGTATTGTGTTCAAATTAACTCTCCCTTTCATATAATTCACTCATGGTTGCTAATTAATCGATAATTGCTCTCATAGCCTTCTCCCGAAGTACTACTCGCCTATTCTCAATAGATTAACGCCTATATTCCTATGAAATTAATCTATTAGAACGCATTAAGATTATGATATTCAATTAAGCACGGTGACTAGGTGTATTCCTATACTAACCATAATTTTGCTCCCCTGAAGGGTTAAGATCGCGCTCTCTTCAATTCTTCTCTAATCTATACACGACTTCAAAAGCATAGCATAAATAGTAAATAGAACCTAACTGCTGGCCTGACAATTAAGCAATTAAACACAGAACTGAAGAAACAACCATATATTGATAATTATAATCAAGGTCAAGCTAATGTCAAACAACAATATTCATGGCTAAATCACAACCCCAGAACAATGGGTGGTTAGCCACTCATGATGTAATCAAACAATTGCATAAGTGTTGCATAAATTGAAAGTACTAGAATAAAATGAAGAAAACTGAGAATTCTCTACATCCTAATGATCCCGTGTATGTTTTTCCTCCAAAGTGGTGTCAATCCCCCCAAAAATATGTTTAGTCTTGATTTTATACGTGTTGGGTAGGTCTAGGGCCGAATAAACCATGTCCCGGGCTAAATAGGAAAAATCCCGCCATCGGCGCCCTAGACAGCGCCAAGCACCCACCAGGGCGCTGCCTCCTAAAACCTCACTGCCTCCAGCGACACAGGTGACTCAAGGCGCTGCCTGTGGTGCCTAAATGCTCAATTGCCCGGTTTTGTTCGTTTTGGCTCTCATTTTGCACGTTTCTCCCCCAATTTCTCCCGGATCGTTCCTAAACATAAAAACACTTCAAATTAGTATAAATCATCACATTTAATATCTAAATCTCAAAAAACACAAGTAAAATATGGGGCGATACACATACAAATATCTATATTTTAGGCTACGCATCAACACCCCACACATAGACTCTTGCTCGTCCACGAGCAATGGGACAAACTACTACCCCTTCAACACGTACAAAGTTCATTATCAAGGAGCATTTTACTTTTAAATCACACACTTTACCCCTTTTGACTATGATCGATACCGGCAATCAAATATGAACATACAAAAATTCACATTCTTCCCCTTTTAAACATGCCCGAGTAACAATTTAATTCAATCAACCCAATAACCTATTTGCAACCACCCAACCTCAAGAGTCAACTTGTAACCATTAAGCCCTCTCAATTCATGCACTTACCCAACAAGAAATTTTACGACATTATCAATCGTTCATGAGATCATGTGCCCTCACCAACAAACAGAAGAGTGAATATAACTAGTCCACACATTCAAGTACGCTTTTGAATCATAATTTAAGGATATCACACAACTGAACCAAATTTTTATCACTCTCACAAAGAATTCATATGCATCCCGTGGTCATACCATAAGCTTGCCCGTAGTGTAGATCTCTTAATTTAAGCTAACCAAATCTAGGATCAATTAGGACTTTGAAGGTTGTAATGTAGGCTGAGGGACGGGTAGGACATATTTAGGAATACTGACTAACCCTCCTAAGCACTTTAATACACTACATTCACATTTCAAACACATGTTCTTCTCAACCAATTCACTTGCCACAACCCATATACAACACAGCCCTTTTTCAATTAAGCACTTCATACATCCACTAGCACAAATTAATCGGATGTGGAGGTGTGTATCTTTTTCTACTTACTTTCACTATAATTTTTCTCTTCTTTCTTTTACAACAATATTTTTTTTTTCTTCTACACACACTCCATACATGAAAGTTCATTGGCTAGTGGCTTTTGATTTAAATTTTTTTAGTGCACCAACGGGCCTTTCCATGGATCTACTCAACAACTATTCCCCAATATCTCACCTTACTTATTTTAGCGACTAAGTGCCTTAGGAGGTAAAGGTGCAAAAATCTCAAATTAAGAACAAAATAGGGGTACGGCTTGTAATGTGGGTGCCAAGGAAAAGGTCTATAGGCTCAAAGGGGCTAGCGACGGACAATTTTATTTTTATGCAACAAGAACATCCATGATCAAGCAAGAAAATGCCTACGTCATACTCCTAGACTAGCATAACCTACAATTTTGCTTCAATTAACACACGGGGCAAGTTCTAGCCTACACAGAATAGCATAGAAGATCACTAAGCCTCACACACATTGCACATGACTCAATGACGACGGTTTCGTTCAACTCTCAAGTCAAGAAAGCACACATAACTGAGAAAATTAAGCAATATTACACTATTTGGCATACAAGTCAAATAACTGAGCTAAGACGTCACAAAATAGGCTATTTATATTTACTTAGGCTTCACATGTCAAAACAAATACAAGGGAAACAGGATGTATGCCATAACCTAATATGCCAGAAATACTCCCTATCAATTGGAGTCCTCTGTATCAGCTGCTTCCAGCTCATCATCATCGGGGCCTAGAGGCACCAAGGCCAGGGGCCCTATAACCTCGTCACCCCCCTCTTCCTCTGTCTCTGAGCCGCAGATTGTGTTGGTGTCGTTTGAAGAATGAATGACGCTGCCAGGTGCAATCCCTAGCATCTCCATACGCTCCTCATCCGTAATGCCAGCTCTGAACATTAAAAATTTTAGATACTTATAAATATACCTGCTGAAGTTTTCATCCCTCTCATATCTTGCCGCATGTGTTAGCTTGGACAATTTCTCCAATAGTGATGTGATGTCCGGTAGCCCTGGTTGAACCTCCACCACCTCATCATAACCCGTGTACTCTGGCACCTCTTGCTCCATCAGATAATGAGTGAGTACATTCCCAAAGAAGAACCGTTAAATCTTCCGCCCAAACCTCGTGCAAGCCATCTCCCCAAGCATTAACTAACCAACATTGATAGGTTTGCCTTTCATCAGAAAATAAATGACACACACTCGAGCTCGAGTGCAATTGTTGCTGTGATCGACAGGCATGAGTCTGGCCTATACCAAATTCTGTCACACCTTGGCAGTCTTGTTGAAATTTGATCATACCATGTGAAGATGAATGTTGCCTTGTTTCCTAGTCCATTTTGCATTTGAGTCCGCACCACATAAAGTGTGACGTATCAAGGTGTACTTCGGGATGCAAAAAATTTTTGTAGTCTTCTTGGATCAACATTTTCAACACCCAAATATCGACATAAGGCCTCTCTATTCATTGGTATATCGACACCCCGTAAACGCGAGGTGCCATGCCCTTGGTGCCAATTTGCATAGAGTTCTCGGACCATGCTCAAATTTGCAGGTCGGGGGCATTTCAACAGCTTTTCCATGTGCCTTGCTAGGAGTTGTGCAATCACCTCTGGAAAATTCCTATCCAAAGCCTTGGTGTTTATACCCATGTCGGAGATGTAGCAACCGTATGGCACAGAACTCCTATGCCAAGAAATTTCCGAATCATGAATTAAGTCCAACCGGAGCCTGGGTCTCTGAGGTGCAAGGTGGGATCCCTTGACCGGTTGCTTGCCCTTAGCTTGTCGTGAAGGGCCTTCTCCTTGCTTTCTCTTTTTGGGTGCAGGAGAGGTGGATGAGGACTAGCCAATTTCTTTGCCCTTATTAGCGTCATCAAGCGCCATTTTTCTTTTTGTTTTATCCTGCCACACAATGAAAAGATGAATATGAGAAATCACCAAGGATCACACCTAAGGTTGTCGTGCAAGTCAAAATTACCCCACACTGAAAACCAAAGGTGAAATGTACAATTTTTCACGATTTTTATTTGAAAAGTGCAAGTGTTGCATTCCAAGAATATGGGTACTCAACACTTCCCCATGCTACCCATATATATGATTTTATCATGTCTAAGCAAATGCATTTCAATATGAGCAAGAGGCATGTGTGACTCCACGTTCTACAACTCCACAACTACACTACATTAACTATCTTCTACAACAAGTTTATACATACAATACATAAGATACATGGTGTAAAGACATGAATTTTTTTTATTTATCAAAACTCAATCCCCTATCATTTCAAAGCATCCATATACACCCCACACTTATCCCAGATGCATCCACAAAGACACTCGGTTACTTAGAATTCACCGGTGTACCCAAAATCATCATTCAAATATTTTTACAAACACCTTGTGGGCATAAAATGTGAGCTTGAGAATTCAACAATGGTGGAAGATGGTGGCCCTCCCAATCTTAAACGGAGTAGGGACTTCTAGCACTCCGTATACACAATAAACACATAATTTTCAACAATTTCAAGCCACCCACCATAAAATTTTCTTAACAACTCCATAAGGGAAAGAATTGGAGAATAGAGATCTTAGAGAATGGGGTATGCTTTGTTATCTACAAATTAAAACACAAGAAGAAGAAAAAGAAGAATAAAACAAGAACAAGAACACATACCTGTGGGTTGGAGGAGAAAACTTGAGAGAAAAAAAAAATTGAGAGAGGAAGAGAGGGGTTGCGGGTAGGGAGAGAGAGAGAGGAGGGGAGTGTTTTTTTTATTTTGTGGGTATTTGGGAAGGAGATGTGTTATAATATTAGTATAAGTGGGTATTTGGGTTGGTTTAAATGGGTCAAAGGTTTAGAATTTAAAAAGAACATGAAAAAGCAAAAAAAAATTACAAAATTCTCACCTGGACACTATTCACAGCGCCCAGCCTGGGCACTATAGACGAAAAAGTTTTTTTTTTTTTGAATATCCCGATCCCCAAAGATTTTTAAATACTCAATTACATGTCATACAACATTGTATCTATAATTTCTATTCCTATAGAGAAAAATGTATAATCTATCTACTCTAAAGAAAAATTCAAGAAGTTAACTACGAAAGCAAAATAAAAATTGGGTTGCCTCCCAACAAGCGCCTGATTTAACATCGCGGCACGACGTAGAGTCTCGCTTTACTCATCAGCAAGTACGAATTTGGTTTTCTCGCGACTCATGGCTCCTCCCCAATAGTGCTTGACTCTATGCCCATTCACCAAAAAATTTCTTTCACCATGTATAGCTCACAACTCAAGTGCACCACAAAGAGTGACTCTCGCCACATCAAACGGGCCTGACCATATTGATTTTAGCTTCCAGGGAAACAACCTCAGTCTACAATTGAACAATAATACATTTTGGCCTGGCTCGAATTGACGCGGCTCAATATGCTTGTCATGCCATCTTTTAGTCTTTTCTTTGTACAGTTTAGCATTTTTGTATGAGTGTAGCCTAAACTCATTTAATTCAATCAACCGCAACAGTCTTTTCTCACCCGCGACTTCAAGGTCCATATTCATCTTCTTGATGGCCCAATATGCTTTATGTTCGACTTCAACGGGAAAATGACATACCTTCCCATAGACTAACTTATACGGTGACGCCCCAATTGGCGTTTCTTAAGTTGTTCTATATGCCCATAAGGCCTCATCTAATTTTGCAGCCCAATTCTTCCTGTTCACACTCACCGTATTCTCTAATATTTGCTTTATTTCTCTGTTTGATCCATCGGCTTCTCCATTTGTTTGAGGGTGATATGATGTCGCAGCTCTATGATGGACTCCATATTTAGCTAGAAGGTTATTCAACAACCGATTGCAAAAATGGGTCCCTTCATCACTAATCAAGGCCCGTGGAGTCCCAAACCTCGAAAATATTTTCTTCTTCACAAATGCAGCTACAACCATGGCATCATTTGTCGGTACTGCAATCGCCTCTACCCATTTTGACACATAGTCAACTGCCAGCAAAATGTATTTATTTCCTTTGGATGATGGGAATGGTCCCATAAAATTTATCCCCCACACGTCAAAAATCTCCACCTCCAGGATATTATTCAAAGGCATCTCGTGCCTCCTCGAGATTGTTCCTGTCTTCTGACATTGGTCACACTTTTTAACAAATGCATGGGCGTCTTTGAATAGAGTTGGCTAGAAGACCCGGACTGTAGTACTTTTGCCGCTGTTCTATCGCTACCATGATGCCCCCCATAAGGCGATGCATGGCAATCATACAACACCAATTCTACCTCTTTGTCTGGAATGCATTTCCTCATCAACTGATCAACACATTGTTTGTACAAATATGGCTCATCCCAGTAGTAGAACCTCACATCATATAAGAACCTCTTTCTAGCCTCAGATTCAATCTGTAGCGGAAGTACCCCCACTCACAAGATAATTCACATAATCAGCATACCATGGAGGAGGGTCTTGGGTTACAGCAAAAAGTTGCTCATCAGGAAATACTTCTTTGATTTGTCCACCCTCATCCACATGGTCATGATTATTCAGCCTTGACAGATGGTCAGCTACCTGGTTCTCAGTGCCCTTTCGGTCTCTTATCTCCACATCAAATTCCTGCAACAACAAAAACCAGCTCATCAATCTAGCTTTAGACTCTTTCTTTGTAAATAAATACTTGATTGTTGCATGATCGGTGTGGACTATGACTTTTGTTCCCACCAAGTATGCCAGTTATTTCTCAAAGGCCCACACAACAGCCAACAACTCCTTCTCAGTGGTGGTGTAATTCAGCTGTGCATCATCAAGAGTCTTACTCGCATAGTAAATGGAATAAAATACTTTGTATTTACGTTGGACTAGCACTACCCCAATAGCATGGTCATTGGCATCACACATAAGTTCAAATAGTAGAGACCAATCTGGTGCAACAATTATGGGGGCAGCTACAAATTTCTTTTTGCGTTCTTCAAATGCCTTCAGGCAGACTTCATTAAAATTGAATTTGACATCTTTTTCAAGTAACCTGCACAAAGGATTGGCAGTTTTTGAAAAATCATTAATAAAACGTCTATAGAATCCTGTATGTCCCACGAAACTCCGAACACCCTTCACAGAAATTGGTGGAGGTAATTTTTCAACCGCCTCTACTTTATCCTTATCAACTTCAATGCCACTCCTAGACATTTTGTGACCCAGAACGATGCTTTCCTACACCATAAAGTAACGTTTTTCCCAATTTAAGACCAGATTCATTTATGCACAACGGGTTAATACCATACTCAAATTTTTCAAACAATCATCATAAGATGACCCGAAGACTGAGAAGTCATCCAAAAACACCTCCACGAATTTTTCCACCATGTCAGTGAAAATAGCCATCATGCATCTCTAGAAGGTGGCTGATGCGTTACAAAGACCAAACGGAATCCGCTTGAAGGCAAAAGTTCCATAAGGACAAGTAAACGTGGTTTTCTCCTGATCCTCTAGGCATATGACAATCTTATTTTATCTCGAGTACCCATCAAGAAAACAATAACAATCATGTCCTGCTAACCTGTCCAATATTTGATCAATGAAGGGAAGTGGGAAGTGGTCCTTGCGGGTTGCCTTGTTGAGCCTTCGATCGTCAATGCAAACTCTCCATCCCATAACAGTGCGAGTAGGGATTATCTCATTTTTGCATTCTCAATCACAGTGACCTCCCCCCCCCCCCCCCCCNGCTGTCAGAAATAGGAAAGATGATACCTGCATCAAGCAATTTTATGACTTCCTTCTTCACAACTTCTTTCATAATGGGATTTAACCTCCTTTTCTGCTCTACACTCGGAGGATGTCCATCTTCCAAGAAGATTTTATGCATGCAAAACGAAGTACTGATTCCCTTAATATCTGCAATTGTCCACCCAATCGCTTTTTTGCGTTCATGAAGTACTCTGAGCAACTTCTCTTCTTGTGTTTTGGTCAGGCTAGAGGAGATAATCATGGGCAATGTCTCGGAGTTCCCCAGATAAGCATATCTTAGATGTGCTGGAAGAGGCTTAAGTTCTAACTTTTGAGCTTCCTTGATAGATGGATTAAGAGGGGTTAGAGTAACAGGCTTGTTCAGTCCTCAAATTTTCCTAAATCGTGGATATAGCTGCAGGATACATCAAACACTTGCTCAATTTCTTCTCTTGTTTCATCTTCACTACCTTCGTCACTCTCAATTAAGACTCGTTCAAGAAGGTCAACATGGATCATATAAGGAACCAATGGTCCATCATTGCTTTCCACCATAGAAATCATGGATGTCTCTCCATAGTGGACTCGTAATTTGAGTGCTTTATATACATTAAATACCTCCACTGGATCACCAACCCTCATCGTCATCTTCCCTTCACACACATCAATAATATCTCGGCCTGTGGCTAAGAAGGGACGCCCCAAAATAAATGGGACTTCATGATCGGGCTCGTAATCCAGTATAATGAAATCATCAGGGAATATGAAAGAGCCCACTTGAACTAGCACATCTTTAACCACTCATTCAGGATAAGCAAGGGAGCGATCAGCCAATAGTAAGATTACTGTTGTTGGGTGTGGCTCACCCAACCCCAATTGCCCGAACACAGATAGCGACATCAAATTAATGCTCACCCCAAGATCACACAAAGCTCGACCCACTACTTGCTTACTGATCGAGATTTGGATAGTGAAACTACCCGGATCCTTTAATTTCTAAGGTAGTTTTCTTTGAATTCTTGAGTTACATTCCTCAGTGAGAGCCACAGTCTCAAATTCAATCAGCCTCCTTTTATTGGCCACAATGTCCTTGATGTATTTGGCATATTTGGGCACTTCCTGCAAAATGTCTACAAGTGGAATGTTAATATGCATCTGTTTCAAAAGATCAAGGAAATTTTTGTACGCGGCATTATCTTTCACTTTCTGCAACCTCTGAGGGAACGGAGGATGTGGCCTTGCAACTACTTGTGGGGGTTGCTCAGCCACCGCCCTTTCAGCTTGCTTCTCTTACTCTTTTGATTTGTTTGATGTTGATTCTATAGTGACTGGCCTTTCATTAAAAGTTACCTGCTTTCTTTTCTTTTGACTGGACCTCTTCTAATTATCTCCCATTCCTCAAAGATACTTCATTAATAGATGCCTTAGAATTAGCCTCAATGTCACTTGGGAGAGCTCTCACTGGTCTACTACTTTGGGCGTTGGCAAGTTGCCCCATTTGGCGTTCCAAATTTCTCATTGCTACGGTTTGGGCCTGTTGATCAGCCATTACTTTTTTATTGAAGGCTTGCTGATCAACCATCATTTTCTTCATCATCTCCTCAAAGCTAATTTATTGTTCAGTCTGAGGTGGTTTGTATTGTTGTTGAGGTGCTTGGGGCCTGTATTGATTCTGAGTGCCTTGATTTCCATCCCAAGAGAAGTTTGGGTGATTCCTCTAGTTGGGATTATAAGTGTTACCATATTGATTCGGCTGACCCCTATTTGCATTACACACAAAACAGACAGACTCTGGATTAGCTGCGCACAAGTCTCTAGGGTGACCCTCTCCACATACTTCACAAAATAGTTGAACTTGTTGCACTGGTTGGGCTTGTTTCTTGTTAATAACCAAGGTCATCTGATTGACTTGGTTAGTTAGTATGGAAATCTGCGCTGATAATTCCGAGACGACATCTAACTCGAGAACCCCTGCAGACTTTTCTGCTGTGTGTCTGCCCATCTCTCCTTGCCAATCCGGGTTGCTTTTGGAAAATTTGTTTAATAATGCATAAATTTCATCAAAGCTTTTCTCCAATACTTGACCTCCAGCTGCAGCATCTACCACGATCTTTGTTTGGGGATAAAGCTCCTCTGTGAAGGTATGAGCTAACACTTCGTTGGTCTAATTGTGATGAGGACAGTCTCTGAGTAGCCCCTTGAACCTTTCCCATGATGAATATAAAGATTCTCCTGTTTTCTGTTTAAAGGCAACTATCTCACTTATGATCTTTGCAGTTTTTTCTGAAGGAAAGAACCTTGCAAGAAATTTTCTTGCCAAATCATTCCATGATGTAATGGAATTAGTTGGTTTTGCCTTTAGCCAACGCTTAGCTTCGCCCAACAGAGAGACTGGGAATAGTATGAGCCTCACATAATCTGGAGTGACCCCTTTCGTGATATAAGTATCACTAATTTCTAAAACGTTCAAAATTTGTTGCTGTGAATCCTCGTGTGGAAGACCCAAAAATTGCCTGTTTGTATGAAGTAGTTCGATCATGCTCTATTTCAGCTCAAAGTGTCTAGTGATTCTAGGCTTCACTATACTGGAGGTAACATTAGCAATATTGGACATTTCCACCTCCTGAATAGCCATATGTTGCTCCTCTGCCATGTTCACAGGAAATAGAACGAGTGCTTGAATATTGTTTGTATCCCTTTCTTCCCTCAACCTCCTGTGAAATGTTCTCTCAGGTTCGGGGTCAAAGCCGTCGAATCTGTCCTGGCTTCTGACCGAACGCATTCAATCAAAGTTCTTGAGATTAGAGAAACAATCAAATAACGTTAGACTAGACAAAATAAACAATTAAAGCAAAAACTAGAAAGTAGTCTATTTTCAACTCTCCGGCAACGGCGCCAAAAACTTATTGTCGCAAACGCACACGCAAGTATACGTGGTCGACAAGTAATATAGTAACAAGTTGAGTGTCGAACCCACAGAGACTTGTATTAAACTACTCACTAAATAACTAAATTTGTTATTCAATCCGGTCAAAATCAAAGTCCAAGAGTATGATTATATTAAACCAAAATTGTAAATAATAACTAAATTATCAAGTAACGAGTTAACTGTTGTGTATTCAATAAAGACGAATATTCCAGGGTTGTGATCGATTCACCATTCGTATTGTGTTCTAATTAACTCTCCCTTTGATATAATTAACTCATGGTTTTTAATTAATCGATAATTGCTCTCATAGCCTTCTCCTGAAGTACTACTCACCTATTCTCAATAGATTAACGCCTATATTCCTATGAAATTAATCTATTAGAACGCATTAAGATTACGATATTTAATTAAGCACAGTGACTAGGTATATTCCTATCATAACCACAAATCCGCTCCCCTGAAGGGTTAAGATTGCGCCCTCTTCAATTCTTCTCTAATCTATACACGGCTTTCCCAAGCATAGCATAAATAGTAAATAGAACCTAACTGCAGGCCAAACAATTAAGCAATTAAACACATAATTGAAGAAACAACCATATATTGGTGAATTATAATCAAGGTCAAGCTAATGTCAAACAACAATATTCATGGCTAAATTTGTCACGCCCCAAAATTTAGGGACGCGACCGGCACTCAACCGGTTGACCCCAGTCAAGCGAACCTGCTTTGCCTTTCCTACGCAATGCGCTTCCCCATGTTTATATCATCCATTATTTATGTGAAGCAGTGGGATAAACTTAAAACTGTGCGATTACCACAATAAATCCAATTTTTCTTTTCCTCATTTTACATTATTATACTAGATTTCCCAAAACATACATAATAGATACAACATTTCCCAATACGGACCGCGATTACGAGCAAATACAACCACTGCCCAAAATATATATATGCACCCACATAGTGTCTACGGAGCCTCTAAGAGTACTAGGAGTCTATACAATACTTGCCGGCAACAAGGCCCCGGCTATACCTTATGATACATAATATACTCAAAAGGAGATGGCATGAACTACACATGGCCCCGAAAGACCAGTACAGATGAGAAAGGATGAGGAGAAAGCACCACTAACGGCGAGCTGAGCAACCTGCTATGGACCCACATACATCCATATAAAAAGATGTAGCGCCCCCAACAAAAGTGACGTTAGTACTGTGAAATAGTACTAGTATGTATGAACAAGCTTTATCCCAAGTATAATCAAACAATACACAATTAAGAGACAGTAATAGAACCAATCAATCAATGCACGTGGAAAGAAACAGCCAAAATCAACAAGTTTCACAATCTCTCCTTTTTCCCGTTCAACATCACCATATTCAGGAGTTTCCCCGATTTTTCATTTCGATAGAGATAATGATCACATTCCATCCTTATTACCTCGGCCACCCTTATTACCTCGGCCACCCTTATTACCTCGGACACCCTTATTGACTCACACCTTATCAAGCTTATTGCTTTGTGTTTTGGCGTGCAACCCGATCCCACCTGACAATCATATTTCATAACAGCAACCACAAACAATTACATCACAAGAATCATCACTTCAAGGAATACAAGTTCATATCAACAATGTATGTATTTGGGCCCAAGGCACCATAACTCTCGTCAAGTAGTAATTTTCATGAACACGGTGTTTCCACACTCGCTCAATTCAGTTACATTATTTCACAATACTCTTTTTCATTACTTTCCACGTATGGATTTCAACTATTTTACACATTCTCACATTTGAGCACATTATCAATCTTTCGTTCATTACACATTAAACACCTTTCACAACCTCATACAGCATAGTAGTATGACAATCAACCAGGAAAATCAGAGAATAGAATATCACGCCTCAACACGTCTGAACAATCAATTCACATATTTCCAAACACGGTACACATACCAAATACTCGGACCCAACAAGAGGATTCTACGAAGGTTAAGTTAGCCATACATACCTCGAATCGGGATTTTTCCTTAATTTCTATCTCAAATCACCGGGCCTTCTAGCACCTTCAATATAATTCTTAATACGGCACATTTAAACTTAGAATTAGGAATCATGAACATTTCTTGAACTCATTTGAGATTTCTATCAAACACTAGGTGTTCTTTTTAGATTAAATAACCCTTCTTTAGTAAAAGATTACGCCAGCCTATTTTCCTTAACTAGATTATGGTAGATTAGGTACATGCATGCAAGGTTCTTAACCCCGTCTTTATGAACTACCCTACCCATGTTTCATTTTAACGAAATCTGGAAATTTAGGGATAATGGGGTGGAAGCTTACCTCTTAGAGTGAAGAAATTTGTGTTCTACTTGATTAGTTCCAAGCTTGAGTGATGAAGGAAGACCAATTTGATGAAGTTGGTACTTTCTCTCTCTAGAACCCACTCTTTCCTCTCTCTAATATCCCAGAAAAATGGTTAAAAATGAAGGGGATGGGTGTTTTTAATGGACTGGGGTCGGGTTTTAAAATTAGAAAAATAGAAACCCGACACAAGAATGCGGTCAGGAATGCGATCCGCAGAACTGGACGCATAAGGGCCCTCAAGATGGGCAAGAATTCGAAACACACTGCCCAAGTATGCGGCCCGCATACACGTTATGCGATTGCATAATGCGTCGCATAACATCCCTCCCAAAACCAAAGGCAACAATGCGACAACTATGTGGTCTGCATAACTGAAATGCGATCTCATATTGGACCGCAAAGTTGACCTCAAATAGGGCATTGATCTGCCCGTGTATGCGACCATTATGCGGTACGGATACACGTTATGCAATCGCATAGTGCGTCGCATAACACCTATTTCTGGAAAATTTTATTCTTTAAGTTTCGGGATACTTTTTACTCAATTTAGGTCCGTTTTAAAAATTAACAACTCGGGGACTCATTCGGGCATTATTTTAAAATGAGAAAATGTTATGGGTCTTTACAAAATCACAAACCCAGAACAATGTGTGGTTAGCCACTCATGATGTAATCAAATAATTGCATAAGTGTTGTATAAATTGAAAATACTAGAATAAGATGAAGAAAACTGGGAATTCACTGCTTCCTAATGATCCCGTGTGTGTTTTTCCTCCAAAGTGGCGTCAATCCCCACCAAAATATGTTTAGTCTTTCTTTTATACGTGTTGGGTAGGTCTAGGGCCGAATAAACCATGCCCCGGGATAAATAGGAAAAATCTCGCCTTCAACGCCCTCGACAGCGCCAGGCGCCCACCAGGGTGCTTCCTCCTAAAACCTCACTACCTCCAGCGCCACAGGTGGCTCAAAGCACTGCCTGTGGCGCCCAAATGCTCAATTACCCAGTTATGTTCGTTGTGGCTCTCATTTTGCACGTTTCGCCCCCAATTGCTCCTGGATCATTCCTAAACATAAAAACACTTGAAATTAGTATAAATAATCACATTTAACATCTAAAATGCACGAAAAAAGTATAATATGGGGCGATATACATAAAAATATCTATACTTTAGGCTACGCATCAGCCATCATGGTGGCGATAGAATAGAAGAAAAGTACTACAATCCGGGTTCTTTTGGACAACTCTATTCAAAGATGCCCGTGCATTTGTTAAAAAGTGTGACTAGTGTCAGAGGAAAGGAACGATCACAAGGAGGCACGAGATGCCTTTGAATAATATCCTGGAGGTGGAGATTTTTGACGTGTGGGGGATAGATTTTATGGAACCATTCCCATCATCTAGAGGAAATAAGTACATTTTGCTGGCAATTGACTATGTGTCAAAATGGGTAGAGGGGATTGCATTGCCAACAAATGATACCATGGTTGTAGTTGCGTTTGTGATGAAGAACATATTTTCGAGGTTTGAGACTCCACGTACCTTGATTAGTGATGAAGGGACCCACTTTTGCAGTCGATTGTTGAATAACCTTCTAGCTAAATATGAAGTCCGTCATAGAGTTGTGACATCATATCACCCTCAAACAAGTGGACAAGAAGAGGTGTCGAACAAAGAAATAAAGTAAATATTAGAGAAGACGGTGAGTGTTAGCGGGAAGGATTGGGCTGCAAAATTAGATGATGCCTTATGGGCATATAGTACAAGTTACAAAATACCAATTGGGGCGTCACCGTACAAGTTAGTCTATGGGAAGGCATGTCAGTGGCATGTTGAACTCAAACATAAAGCATATTGTCCATCAAGAAGCTGAACATGGACCTTGAAGCCGCGGGTGAGAAAAGACTGCTGCAGTTGAATGAATTAGATGAGTTCAGTCTGCATTCGGACGAAAATGCTGAACTGTAGAAAGAAATGACCAAAAGATGGCATGAAAAGCACATTAAGCCGCGTGAATTCGAGCCAGGCCAATAGGTATTATTATTCAATTCTAGACTGATGTTGTTTCCTGGGAAACAAAATTCGAGATGGTCAGGCCCGTTTGAGGTGGTGAGAGTCACTCCTTATGGTGCACTTGAGTTGTGAGCTATACAAGGTGCAAGAAACTTTTTGGTGAATGGGAATAGAGTCAAGCACTATTGGGGAGGAGCCATGAATCGTGACAAAACCAAAGTCGTACTCATTGATTAGTGAAGCGAGACTCTTCAACACGCTGCGTCGTTAAAGCAGGCGCTTGTTGGGAGGCAACTCAATTTTTATTGCTTTCATAGTTAACTTCTTGAATTTTTTTAGTTAGAGTAGATAGATTTTAAATTTTTCTTTGTAGGAATAGAAACTATAAATATAATGTTGTACGACATGTAATTGAGTATTTAAAAGGTTAGAGGGGATCAGGATATTAATTCAAAAATAAAAATAAATAATTACGTGAACAGCACCCAGGCCAGCGCCCTGTGCTGCCTGGGGCGTTGAAAACAGTATGCAAAAACTCCCCCAGCGCCATACACAGCGCTAGGCGTCAGGCTGGGGGTCGGGTTAGTATTTTTATTTTTATTTTTATATTTTAAAACCCATACCCATTTATCCCAACCCAAATACCCACTTATATTAACATTATAACCCACACCCAAAACCTACCCAAACTTCAATTTTACAAAAACAAAAACTAATAAAAATTCCCGCCCCCCTCCCTCTTCTCTCTCTCTCTCTCTCTCTATCTCTCTCTCTCTCTCTCTCTCTCTCTCTCTCTGCCGCGACCCCTCTCCTCTTTCCCCTTCTCAAAAAAAAATTTCTCAACTTTTCTCTTGTTCTCCTTCTCCAATCCACAGGTATGTTCTTTTTTTTCTTATGCTTCTTCTTCTTATTGTGTTTTAATTTGTATATAACAAAGTATATTCCATCCCCCAAGAGCCCTAATCCCCAATTTTTCCCATTATGGAGTTCTTGAGAAAGTTCATGGTGGGTGGCATGAAATTGTTGAAAATTATGGGCTTATTGTGTATACGGGGTAGTAAACTAGAATTCCCTCTACTTCGTTAAAAATTGGGAGGGCCACCATCTTCCACCATTTTTGAATTCTAAATCTCACACTTTATGTCAACACTGTGTTTGTAAAAAAGTTTGAATGATGATTTTGAGTACACCGGTGAAGTATGAGTAACCGAGTGTCTTTGTGGATGAATTTGGGATAATTGTGGGGTGTGTAGGGATGCTTTCACATGCTAGGGGATTGAGCTTTAATGAAAAATCATGTTCCTACATTATGTATCTTATGTTATGTGTCACGACCCAAAATCCATAGGTCGTGATGGCGCCGGACACCACTGTCAGGCAAGCTAAATCCTTAATTAGTTGAAATACATTCATGTTTTAACATTTTCGAAATTGTTACCTTTTCTTGCATTTCATAATCAAATAAGTAAATTTTCGTAAATTAAATACGACAACAACTAAAATTCTGTTATTTAAAAACAGTGATCTAAAGGTTTAACTTAAACAATTATGCCAATACATATCCCAGAACCTGGTGTCACAAGTACATGAGCAACTTCTAAGAATTTTACAAATATTACAAAGCCTGTCTGAAATATAACTGGACAAGGAAATTTAAAATGAAATAGATACAGTATGAAGGTGACTCTGTCAGCTGCGGATCGCCTTCGGAAGATGCAGCTCGCTGAGTCTCCGAATCCTCCACATTTGCTATGTAAGTACCTGTGCAATAAAATGCATAGCAAGTGTAATATGAGTACAAAAACAACGTGTACTCAGTAAGTCGCTCGCCTAATCTCAAAGAGGTAGTGACGAGAGGTCAATTTAGACACTTACTAAAGGTCCATTTAAAATATTTAAGAGTGACACTAAGCATGGTTTTTATCATAGGCAGTTTATAAAATAGGATTTAAACATCCTTCAATTTCATTCACATTTAACACTTTTTATCTTCGTCATATTCACAACCAATCAACATGGTGATTTAATCAAATAATAATAAATCAACGGAAGGAACAATTTCTTCCAAAAGTCGTTTTAATAACTTTAAATCTTTGTCATTTCAATTGACAATTTAAAATTTCAGGCCAGTAATCAGGCAAATATCATAGCAACTACGCAGCAATATCATGTGCAAGCAATGTCGAGGGTCGAACGGCGCAGACCAGCAATAATAAATTGTGCACTGTTGAGGGGTCGATTGGCTCGAACTATAGATGCATCTTTCTGCCTCGCTCGCGAATCGATCATTCGACACGGTTAACATAATACGGCTAGCCTGCTCGCGACTCATACATGTGATTCAGGTGATCATATGAATACATACACAAATATAGCGTCTTCCTGCTCGCGAATCACTCAAGCGACTCAGGCACCCAAAGTTCACATATCCACACAATAACTCATATTTTACCAGGAAAATCGTTTTTCTCAGGAAAGTGGTAAAATCTTTATTAAAAGAAACATGAAATATAGGTTTTGAAATCTTTTGTTTTTGAAACTCATTTGTCAAATGTAGTTATACTCCATGATACAATCCAGTCCAGGTACACATATATTCACAGCCGAAACAGTTCTCTTTTTTAGAAGTATTTAACAATATGAACTCTAGCTTTCTTTTAAACATTCGACTACGTTTCAGTCATATCAACAGTTTAATATACCAGGCAGGGTTACAGGTACACACATAAAGCATGCTAGTGGGTCCTAGGCTACACGAACATGGCATAATAGTAGCTATTCACGACTCCCGTCACCTCGTAGCCCCTGAAGATAATAGCATGTAGTGAATTAATTCACCTAGTGGGACGATTCCCCCTCACAAAGTTAGAAAGGAGACTTACCTCGCTCCGAAATTCCAACACCGACTTCCAAGCCCTTCCGATGACTCCAACGGATGCATAATGCTCCGAAACTACCACATAAATGACAAAGCAATTAAAATTCATCCTAATACTCACAACGAATTTAGATTATATATTTTCCCAACCCGCTCGAAGAAATGACCAAAATGCCTGATGCGTGGCTAGAATTCATGGTTTAACATGTTATACGCCTTATATTTTATGTGCGTTAATGATAAAAATACACTTTTTATGTGCATAATGGAGTCTATTTCATGTGTAGGTGCATTGGAGATGGAAAACGAGCTAAATGGTTGCATGAACGTCGAAAATACGATCAAGAGTCGAAAAGGAGTGACCCGGGTTATAGCCGGGCGTTTCTGCCTTAAGGCCAGCCATGGTCAGCCTGGCGTTAGTGGGGCGTTAGAGCCCTAAAGCCAGGTCTACCCTGGCTTTAAGGGG